>JAEMWC010000628.1:0-65000 GCA_016490735.1 Pachyseris speciosa | reverse complement strand
GGGATACCATGACCTTGCAAAGTAAAACAGATGCAAAGAGATTGAGAATTTGAAACCTGGCCATTTTTCATAACTTTTAAATAGTCGGATTAACACTTTTGACGTCTTCCTGCAAAGTAATTTAAAACAGCGTTTCCATGGTAATCCCCCCTGGCTACAGTATTTTTGAAAATGTAGACTTTTCCGGCGTCTTTTTCATCTATAGTTCGTTTTGAAAAACCGTTTTGCAGATTATATGTTGATTTGGGTAGTTTTGATTTGGATGCCCGGAAGAAGCCTTAACAGATCGCCAGAAGTTAACGTTATGCACACAATTTGCATAATTTATTTTACATTGTTTTCGTTATTTTATTCAGCTATTTGTACCACGTGCCGTAAGAAACACAACGAACGAGTGACTAGCGAGGCAAAGTGGATGCGGCCAGGGAAAGAAACCCAGCCTGAGCCTGCTTCCGTACAAGAAACGGAGTCCGAGAGGTTTGTTTTCAAATCAACTGAAATTATGATGCTAATTAGATACCTCAGTATGAATCGTGATTTGGTTTAACTTTCCTTACAGGTTGTGTAAGCGTACTGCCATGACAACGATCAATCAAGTATTAGCGTCCACGCCATTCCGAGAAACATCAACACCACTGTGCAGTCAAGGCGAATCTCCTTGGATTCCAGAGACTCCCTTGAGCACATCAGAAAACTCCAATGCAATTGATACCTATAACGCAGCGATTAATGAAATTGCCCTCCTTACGCCAGGAGTTTCACGGGAGCCTCTTCCTTTTCAGTTGAAGACCCCCTGGGATGAAGCAAGGGAGGCCGACAAAAAGAAGATCATAGAAAAAGCGAGCGAAGATTGCCTCCTTGTATGTAACGCAATCGCGCCTGGGAGCGGCGACAAACTATTCGAATCTCTAGAATTTTCGAAGGAAGAAAGAATCGATCGCCCAGCCCGTGATGATCTGATGATATTAATGACGGCGTATAAAAATGCTACATCAAAGAACTTAAAGAAACAAATTCTCAGCCTATATGCTTTTCGATACCCAGCAAAAACCCTTCAGGAGATCCATTCACCTTATGGAAAACTTTCAAACTGGCAAATAAAGCAGGCCCGCTCACACGCAAAGATCCATGGCCCTGGTACAGTACCGGTGTCAGAGAAAAAACACCGTGTACGCCTTGATATGGAAAAGGTGGACCATTTCGTGGAATTTGCTAATCGTCCTCATTTTTATCAAGATGTCGCATATGGCAATAAAGTCCTCAAACTTGATAGTGGCGAGAAGATTCAAATGCCTAATGTCGTACGAACCGTAGCAAGGTCTACCATGATCAATCAATATTTTGAATTTTGTAAAGAAGAGCAATTCGAACCCTTGAGCCGATCAACCTTATTCAAAATCTTAGAAGTGCAGGAAGCCTCCCAGCGTAAGTCTCTTCAAGGGCTTGACAACATAGCTGCTGATGGAGCTGCTGGTTTTCAGACTGTGGCGAGAATCATTGACGACTTAGAGAAAGGAGGAGGAAACAAGCAGTGGTGTAACAATGCCAAAAGGAGGTTGAGAGACTCAAAGCAATACCTGAAGACAGAGTATCCTATCCACTGCAAGCCGGATGAGTTAACTTGTGCCGACCACTGCAGAAAGCTGGCCCTAAGTGATGGTTGTGACCCAGACTTCCAGGCTGTGTGTACTCATCAGCATATTGAAAGCTGTGGCCAGTGCCAGACCTTGAAAGCAGTCTTGAACGAAGTGGAGGCAGAAATCCGAAGTTCATCTTGGAATCCGTATAATCAAGAATATCGAGAAGATCTTCTTTATGACTTTGAGCGGGCACGATCAGATATACAACAGTGGAAAGCACATACACTTCGGTCAGTCAATCAGGACGAAGCCAAACAGGACGTCGTGAAAATGGAGGATTCAAGTTCGGCATTGATAGTTATGGACTGGGCCATGAAATTTTTACAGTTGAAGTATCGAGAAAGGCAATGTGACTGGTATGACAAAAGGGGATTGAGCTGGCATATTTCCACAGTTATTTCATTCAATGCCAGTTCTGGAAGTCTGCAGCTGAAATCGTATGCTCACCTCTTCGACTCATGCCAGCAAGATTGGTTTGCTGTCAGTTCTATACTTGAGAATCTCCTGAAGGCAATCAAGACCGAACACCCAGAAATAGAATCTGTTTATCTCCGTTCTGACGGGGCAGGGTGCTATCACAACAACTCCCTTATCGCTGCAGTTACAGATATTGGAGAACGAATTGGTGCCCGTATCCTGCGGTACGACTATTCTGAGCCACAACATGGTAAAGATGTTTGCGACCGTATTCTGTGCCCCATGAAAGCGTCCTTACGCAGATACTGCAATGAAGGACATGACATTTTATCTGCAGATGATATGCGTAGCGCACTTTCGGAACGCTATGTAAAGGATACATCAGCATGTGTCTGCCTCAATGACGTCAGCAAAAAGACGCTCGATGTTCAAGCTGTTGAGGGATTCAGCAGTTATCACAACTTTGCGTATGAAAAAAGTGGGGTGCGCGTCTGGAAGTCATATGGAATTGGCCCGGGAAAATTAGTTCCCTTTGATCGCCTATTTAAAAGGCATCAAAGCTCTACTGACTTGGTGGTTGTGAAGGACTTTTTCCCTTTCAAGGATACTCGTTTATATAAGTCGGCACGTGCGAGCGGTGCCGAAAAGGAAGGGATTTTTCCGTGTCCTGAATCTGGATGTCGAAAAATTCGGCGATCTCGAAGCTCACTTAGACGTTGGAGACCACACTCTAGGAAAACTGAAAATGGAGTCCACCTTTGACAGGCTTAGAAGAGAATGGGCTCAGAAATTCTCTACTGTTGACCAGGTAAAGAAGTCTGCTAGTGCTGACAGCAGTACAGCAACAGCAAGTAGGAGTGCAGGATCCAGATGTGAACTTCCATTTGGGTGGGCGCTGCAAAGTCCTCGGCGAGGGGCAACTAGATTTTCTGCCAAAGTGAAGGAATACCTAACAGCAAATTTTGATATTGGAGAAAAAACAGGAGATAAAGCTGATCCAACGCAAGTAGCTTCAGATATGCGAAACGCAAAAGATGACAACAACAGTCGACTTTTCAAAAGAGAGGAATGGCTAACCAAAAACCAAGTTAAGGGATTCTTTTCCCGCCTTGCAGCAGCGCGAAGGAGGCGTGGTAACGAGCACATTGATCTTAATGATGCCTACGCAGAGGAGGAGGAAGAAGAAAGAGAGAAGCTCCTTGCTGATATTGCCTCAGAGCTCAGCCCGCAGCATCCCATCTGTTACGATACTACAGACCTGTGAAAATGCGTCAAGGAAGACAAACTGCAAAAGTTTAATGTCACAATGCTCAAAACAATTTTGCTTCACTTTGATGTAGCGTTCAACTCGAAAGATAGGAAGAAGGATTTGGTGCAGAAGTTGTCCTATTTTGTTCAAGAATGTAACTGCTTCTTGAGCGATAACTAAACTAAACTGATCACATCAGTCGCAGACGATGTTTTTCCTTCGATTTACTTTTAGGAATCTACGAGAGTTCCAGTGGTTAGGACGTCACTGAACTAACATCGCCCTGCGTTTTCAGAATGTGAAATGTAGCCCGGCAATATCATGGTGGTTAATGGTTATTTAAAAAAAATAATAACTCCACTCTGCAGTTGCGATGCCGAACTACAATCATGCTCAAGCAAAAAAGTTGTTTTTCACGTTCACTGAAGAGAAACTGCTTTTTTTTGTTTTGCCAAGGAGAAATTTTACTGATTTAACTTTAATTTGTTAAACTCTTTTACAACTGATCGTGTGTTTCTTTATGAATGCGTTACGCGTGACAACAGTTGCAGTGAAAAAACTTGTTTGCTATGTAGAAGTTTGTTTATGCTTCTTCAAAGCTTTTACATTTGTAACCGTACTTAATGCAACTTCCAGTAAGCAAAGAAAACATATAACAGTGGTCATTTTGGTTAAACCCGGTTCAGCTTTTTTGAGAAACAAAGAAATACAGTGAAACACCGGCAGACTTCCTCGATAATTAAAGTTACAATGATGTTGCGGTGAAATGAACCATAATGCACCCATTCTATTCCGTTAGATTGTTTTTATTTTTCAATTTCGGATATCAGTTTAGCTAAAGATCTCTCCATAAGCTTTCCTGCTTCATTTATTGCCAAGAACTCTGTATTTGGTGAAAACAGACTCGTGAACGCTCACATACACCGGTTTATACTACCGGCCTTAGCGATGACTCCTCATACATTATAAGAAACCTATAACACCAAGAAAAGGAAAATAATTGGTGTGAATAACTATTAATATAACTATTAAGGCTCTCATTTCGTGGGAAATAGTATATACAAGATTTTTAATCAACGCTTGAGTCAACCAAAGATGCGTGATGCGTTACCGCAAAGGTAACGAATAATCAGTACTAGAAATCAAAAGCAAGGCAAAGTTCCGACGATTTCTCGATTTTTTGGTGTAAAATAAGTCTCACTGAGTTCTCCAAACGTTGAAACTCAATAAATCTGATCAGGTAACATTAAACTATTCGCTGACAAAAATTAAAACTTATTTCAGTTAAGTCACGAGATTCGTCATTTTTACACAAAACGTTGAATTTTCAGCTACTTGCTCGAAGTTTTTGCGCTTCAAACTTACAAGTGCCTACGACTTTTAATACAGATATTTGTAGCTTAGCCTTAGTACATTAAGCTGATAACAGTCGTCATTCATGTAGAGGTCCCACTTTTGAAAAAAATCTGTTTCTTTGGAGGCTATGTTGGCAAAAATGCTAAAGACGTTTTTAAGATGGTTCGGGAAAAAAATCATAACTTTCCTTGTGTTTAAGATAAACGCGTATTTTTAATTCTGTGGAAAGAAGAAAGAATTATCTAGTGATTCTGAAAAAATTTAGGTTGTTTTGTTAAATGTGCGAGTTTTTAGCATGCATTGCGTAACGACCAAAAGTAGGTGTTTCAATTTCCGGTTTTGTGCGGTTTTCGACTCGCCTATAAAAAAAATTCGTCAAAAAATAAAGGAAGCGAATCTGGCAAAATAAAGGCCATTTTCGTTCATTGCATATGTTGCTTGACTTGTGTAGAAAAAATGAGGGCAATCCATTTTCCACCAAAATTTGAGTGGTCGGTTCTTACACGGACACGCTCTTAATTGGCAATTAACCATGTAACAAGAGTTGCAACAACTGGAAAGTAATGGTAAAGAAAAACACTTGTACGCCATGGAACGTGCAGAAAGAAGCAAGTTTTCGCAAAAAGTGTTGAAAGAAACTGCATTAGCAATTAATCATTCCACAAGAGTTGCAATTCGAAAGTCATCTTGAAAAAAGGTTTTTAATATTAATTTTGACCCTAAAAACGCGCCATACTATCGCCACAAGGATTTACCAAACGGAAAGGACTTACAGGGCGAAAGTTTAAAAACGGTTTTAACCAATTTGTTCAATGTATATGCAAGTGACCTTGTTGTCAAAAAATTGGTTTCTAACGCTTCTTCACAAATTAATGAAAGCTGGCACAGCACTGTTGGTTCGAAAGCCCCAAAAATTCGTTTTTACGGTGGCAGTGAAAGTTCTGACCAAAGAGTTGCCGCTGCTGTTGCACAAACAAACTTGGGAAAGCAATATTTGCTAGATATCCTTCGCTGTCTAAATGTAGAGCCAGGAGATATCACAGAGAAGACCATTTCTTCGTTGGACAAAGAAAGGGAAGCTGAACAAATCCGAAAGTCGTCAATTAAATTCAAGAAAGAACGTAGGCAAAATTACATAACAAAGAAAGCGAGAGATAAATCAGATGTAAACAAAGAGGGCGTGACTTACCAAAGTGGCGTCGCACTCACATTGGATCCTCAACTTCTTCAAAGAGCCATCGTCACAAAGGAAAAATTAAAAGAGTTCGAAAAAGACGTCCCTACTTTTACGAATCGACCCCAAAAGAAGTTAATTACAGGCCATAAAAATGATTTGAGGACAAAGCGCCTCGTAATAGTTTCATTTGATACGGAGACAAGCTGTGGAGGAAAGGAAGCTGAAATTATTCAATTAGCCGCCCAGAATGAACAGGGGCAAACATTTTCGAGAAATATCCTACCGAAGAAAGGCATTTCTTTCCATTCCTCAAGAGTAAATAAATTTCAAACAACTGTAATTGGCGGCAAGAAAGTCCTTCATCGTGGTGGGAACATTTTGGAGTCTCTCAAGCCGAATGTCTCGAGGCCTTTGTTGATTTTATAGCGGCATCCAAAACTCGGAATGATTTTGCTAAAGTCATTCTTATCGGACACAATTCTTCCTCATTTGACACTCCAGTTTTGCTTAGAACAATACAGCAGTATTCACCACAACATATTCCTAAAATGAAAGAGCTCAACGTTCACTTCGCAGACAGTCTTCCTTTCATTCGAAAGCTCATTCAAGAAAAATGCCAAGCGTTGCAAACGAAAGACGGTTCGTTTGTGAAGACAAATCAAGCAGCTGTCTACAAAGTCCTTTTTAAGACGGATTTTCCAGGCCACGATGCTCTAGAAGACGTGAAAGCACTCAGCAAAATTATATTCGAGTCTCCTCTTGGCGCCAACGCTTGCGAAATTGTAAACAAGAGCAAAACAACGACGATGGAATCTGCACTCGAAGAACTGATTTATCTTGAAACGCGTTCCAAACTAATTTGTGGTATTACATTTTAGAGAAATTCCGTGCATGATAACAACAACGCACTGAAGAATTTTACCAATCGGTGCGAAGTAGGGCATTTCATCGGAGCAAAATTTGGTTTCCGTCAAGTTCATAGGGGGCACGATTTAAAATATGACAATTCCGTCAAAATCGCACTATTTATTCCATTTTGAGCAAGCCTAATGACAAGAATACATTTTACTTTTTCCAAATTAGAAATTCCGAATTTCGGAGCCCCTTAACACTTCTCCGAGGAAAAACGATCATTACTGCGGTTTAACTTGATAGGTATTCCGAATTTCGGACCCCTTCAACAGTTATCCGAGGAAAGACAAATTACCATTATTATTTAACTTGAGAGGTTTTTCCGAATTTCGGACCCCTTCAACACTTGTCCAGCTTGGAAAAAATAAAAACGATCATCGGAGATCTTCGGTTAGGAAAAACAATCTGTTCTATCCAACTCGAAAGGTTGTCCGAATTGCGGGTCCTCTCAACACTTCTTCCAGGATTAGCACAGTCTTTACAAACCAGTAAAAGAAACGCGTTTCATTACTGTTAGACTTAATGAACACGTTACAACATAAAATGAAATTTAGAACAAGATCTAACGAAAAAGTATTTACTAGTTTCATAACTATTGATGATAACACATATAGTGTATTTTAATGAAAACAAAAGACAGCCTGTTACTGAGCGCCTTCGGACGAACCAGCTTTCTCTCTGATATTTACAACAAATTTACTTTTTCTCCTTCCTGTTTGCCCAACGAAGATGCTGTTCCTCCTCACCTTCAAGCCTGCTAGCATCTCATTTCCTAAAAAATGGCAACACTTGCATCAAACGAGAACTGACTAACATATATCACATTAATATACAAACACCGCCAACGGCTTCTGTAAAATCTGTTTGCATGTTTAAGTGGTTTAATTGAGGTCATTTAAACAGTGTAAAATAAAGTTGAAGTTGAAGTTTTAGGAAAGCGATGGCCGAACAATCTAGACGATTGTCTGAATAAAGGCGAAACAAGGCATTTTACGTTCCATGCAACTACTGAAGAGAAAGTTTCCTACCTGGATTATCCTTTCCTTTTTTATGGGCCGACGGCGCGCTTACATCCAGCAAACATCAGTATTCTAGTCCTTTCGAACTTTTCAAAGCAAGGCCATTTCCGACAATCTTCGCTTTACCATCAACAACCCGTAATGAACCACAACTCAACTCTGCTTGGGACGATGTTGTTATCAGGAACTGAAACACTGATTACTAAAGCGAGGCTAGTGATTAACTAACAGAGCTCTTATGTGCTGACTTCTGCTCACTTATGCCAAGCTGACAGTGAGCTACGTGACTATTTTCTTAGCATTTACATGTTCTCACGGTTCATATTTGTTTAGAAGAGGTGTGAAAAAGCGGCAAAGAAACAGAATTCTTTGTTCAAGTGATTTTTTTTGCATAGATTTTTTCTGTAGCAGATGACAAACCAGACTTAAAATGAGGGGCGCTGGGGCTTCAAAGTTTCCAGATAAAAATCTGGTTTCGAAATCTACTGGGTTGAAGTTGTCAGTTGCAACAAACACAGCTCATCCCTTTGATCTAGATTCAGTGGTCGGTTTTGTTATTGTCAAGTTGTAATCAACGCGGTCATTTCAAAAATTACACTAACCTAATGTAAGTTGATAGTTGGTACCGTCAGTGATACAGCAAGGTTATCGAGTATATAACGTCCCTTGTCTGTCCCGTAGTTGGCAGATATATGTTCGACTTGTGGTGTGAGAAAAAAAATTCTTCCCAGAGTCGTTCAAGGTGACAGACCTATGCTTGGAAGCCGGCTTCTAATCTTTCATTTCCGATAAAGTGAACAATAACCTATTCTTTGCCCACAAATTTAATCTAAAAGGTGTTACCGACGCAATGAGATGTGGGTGATCGTGTCGTTGTTCGAAATGGAACTGTCGAATAGCCCATCAAACATTCCTGATGTCTCCACTGCTTCGCTTGAAATATTTCAGACGATAGTTTTGATGATACGTGTTCGAGTTCTTGCACTAATTTATGTCATAGTATTCCAAACAAGGAAACTACTTCTGCTCCTCAAGACAGTCGAACGATCAACGAACGATCTTTGTCAGTTCAGACTCGGAACCCGAAATTGAAGTATTTGACAAGACCGCGACCTCTGGTGAGTATTAACATTTGCCTGTCTGTGAAATTTCCCTTTTTTTATAGCGGAGCTCCGACGGCCCGAAGGGCCGTCAAGCGGAGCACCATACCTATAGAAACCCGTCAACTGCTTTTCTCATCGTAAAAATGGCTAGCGGTATTGCTCGTGGGCGCGTACGCACGACTACGACGACGACGACGACGACGGAGTCGCCCAATAATTAATAATTTCCTAATAATAAGCATAATAATCCAACATGGCGGCCATACTCCACCTGGCCCAGCTGACCAGCTACTTTACAGCGTACATCTTTGATACTGGACATCCATCTTATAGCCAATTGACACCTGTCAAAACAAGGTATCCGCTGACCAGTGTAACGTGACCATATCGCGGGCTCAAGTTAAGACCTCATCGAGGTCAGCTGTTTTTATGAAGTTGACCGCTGACCAGGTACTTGCTTTCGATAGGATCGCAGGTTCAAGCCAAGTGTGGGACACCCAAACCAAATCGAGGCCGTTAAAATTTTTCGCGCGCTTTCTGCGGCTGGTAATTTCACATTCAGTTGGTTTCTTTATTTTGAGCAAAACAACTTCATCTTCTTCGATCGAAGTTTGTCTTTCGCGTAAAAAGCATAAAGATCAAGAACTTGTCAAAAGATACTCCGCAAGGTGAATATTCAAGTGATGAAAGGAAGGACGGAAGATTTTTCTCAGGAAAAGCTTCAAAGATTGTGCGGTTGAAAACAGTATAATTCAACGCTTCAAGGGCTTTCACTTCACCGCGGCATCTTGCATCTCACCAAGAAAAGTCACTTAACAGTTCACCGGTATTAATGGGAGGAATGAGTAGCTCAAACTCTGTGGAAGAAGCTCTTTCTTTGGACAAACCGTTTGCTATTTTTGCGGATGGTTGTTTTTATTTTACTGAAGCTTACGCATTTTCAAGTGGTAGAAACCTCTACAACACAGGACAGTGAGGTAAAATAAATAAATAGAAGCTTAACATTTGGTTTAATCGTTGTTACTTTTGTTCAGGAATGAAACTTGTATTTTTCTCTCGAATGGATATAAATAACAATCATCTGTGCTCGTTTTGGACGCAAAGAAGTAGTTTAATTGTTTGTTTGTTTTGTTACGTTGTTTTCTTTGCAAGCGAACAAGTGTTTTTACTCGGCTTGGCTGACTGTTTTTCGACCTTGGTTCCTCACAGTAGCGTTAAGAAACTTTTGCCCTTATCTTATCAACACGTAATCGCAATGAGTCCTCGTAAAATTAAGCATTAAAGGGGGAGACTCGAGCTCGAGTAAAAATAAAAAATCCGATGAAATGCATGTGCATGTGCACTTCTCAAAATCTGACATCAAGTTGTCAAAATGCTGCCAAAACAGTCAAAACCCAGCGCGCTTCACTTCGTCAAGTCTTTAAGAGATCTTCGTCGAAAGCAGCCTGTAAACAACAATTAAGTTTCGCTGTCTTTAAACATGTCGTTTGTTTGAACCGGTAAGAATCAGCGTTTGTATGTTAAAAACAGCGAAATGGGTTGACTGGCTGGCTGGTTTTGATAAATTTTAAAGTGGACGGGTCTGCGAGAGAAATGCTCGTTTGGTTTGGCAAGCGCTTTCTTCGTTATCTGGATGATGTTTTGCCACTGAGAATCATTAATTGAAGAAGGTTCTTCGGAAGACATGGGAAGTAACAGTAAAACCATCAAAGCACTTAAGTGTTTTGTGTAAGCCAAGGAAAGATTTTGTGGGAAATGGCTCTATTATTCAGCTCTGTCGCATTCCGAGTGATTGCTGTCTCAGTGATTCCTGTTGACTGCTCTAAACGATCAGGTACGGACCTCTTTTTTGTCTTTTCTACGGACATTTATGTCAAATCTGCTAAGGAAATTTTCTAGCTTAATACAAGATAGTTTTGTTACCTGTCCAATTTCTGCACCTTCTCCAGGAATCTTCGAAGAAATATTATTCATATTGTGCTTTGTTTTCTTGTAATAAGTCTTATGTTTGTTGTTATATTGTTTCTGAACCGCGGTCAATTCCTGTTGACTGCTGTAAACGAAGAGTTTGTACCCTTTATTTTTTTTTCTAGGGGCATTTATGTCAAAATAAATACCGATTTTCCTAGCTTTATAATTACAAGCTATTTTAATTACTAGCTAGTCTTGTTTAATTTCTCCACCTTCTCCTTCTTCGAGCAAACACTCGCCGGCATCGTACTTTGTTCGCTTGCAGTGTTTTTGTTTTGTTTTGTTTTGTTTTTTTTTTTTTTTGATCCGCTTTGAATCCCTTTACGCTTTCATCTCAAAGTAGTTAGACTCAAGAATGTCCGTCTTTTTTTTTTTGTTCTTTTTTGCAAACGTTTACTATCGAAAACTCTTCGTTTTCCCTGCTGCTGCTCAATTGTTTTGGACACAAATTAAACTGGCCCAAATAAACTCTTGCGAAGTTGCTCGGTGAGAGTGTGCAGCTCCGATTCTAGGCTTGGCATGGCTAAATATATATATGGCCTTCAGCTTTTCTTTTTTAATCGCTACATAATAGACTGGAATGGTGTTCCATCGAACATCATGCATGCACCTTCTTTAAGCAGTTTTAAGTCCTATCTATTACATTATTGGTGTCAATTTTAAATCAGATGTAGCTTGTGAGTGACAAGTATGTAATTTAATTAGGTTTGCTTTGGATTACTTCATGATTTTTAGTCTCAATCTCAAATCAGGGGTGACTTGTAAGAGACAAGTATTTGATTTAATTTGATTAGGTTAGCTTTGGGCCACGTTTAAATTTCACCTCTTAGTTTTTAGAATGTGTAATATTAGATAATATTCTTTGTATGGGAATTTAGTTTCTCCCAATTATTCTCCAGTCATGCCCTTTTTTGTTTTGTATCAACTTAGTTGTATTCACATGACAAAGTATTATTAAACTTAAAACTTAAAATTAAACTTAAAGTAAGCTCTTTCTCATCAATGTACACATCCTTTGGACTTCCTCCTCCTGCATACAGTCTTTCAATTAATTTTATTAGTAGCTGGTCACACCAATCTTGTGGGATGTTTGGATGACATTTGGCATTAATGTTTAATGGAATCTCTGATGTTTGATGAAGTATGTTAAGATCAAGTTAAGATGGCTAACGGATTTCCAGCACTTTTGCTTTGATGAATCACCTTGATAGTGGTATCAACCAAATGCCCAAAATATTATTATCAAGTTGTTTGGTCTTGCACTTAACTGGCCAGAAGAGCAGCTGCATTTCTTTTTGAAAACACTGTAGGTGCATTGAGTGATGAGCTTAATGTTAGCAAGCAGTTTTTTTTTTGTGATAGTAAGGTCAAGAAGTAATTGATCAAAATAAATATCTTGGTCTTAATTCATGGCATCTAAATATTTTTATTGATTTCCATGTATCTTTCTTTCATAATTTTTGTGAGGCATACATATATCCAGAGGATACACAATTTCCAATTTCTGACTGTCTCATGGGAGGATGTGGATAATTGAAATTGCATTCATTATGAAGTGATGATCTGAATCACTATATATCTGATGTGATACTGATTCCAAGGAGCAATCACCAGGCTTCTCCACCAATTTCTAGTGGCTCTAAACCATACCTAAGTAGTTAAGTATGTAACTAAGTTGCCTACAGTTGAACGGGGAAACAGACCTGTCCTTAGGTATTGCTCTAAGATGTTAAGAAATGTTTTGTTTTAAAAATTTATAGATGAAAACTAGCTTTGCAGGTTCTTTTTTACACAAGGTATTAAAGATTATTTTTAAAAAAACCTACCTCAATATTTTTATTTTGCTTTTTTAACATCTCCAAACTCAGTTTGGAAAGGAATTTTTATTACCTTACTCAATAGAACGCTTGTTTTTAGGAGGGGTGGGGGTCCAAATTCGTAAAAGGGGATTCATATCTGCTAGCAGTTCTGGACTAGGGGTCGAAATCTGATCCACAAGCAGATCTGGACTGGAGGGTGCAAATCCACGTGGGGTCCAAATCCACTGTGCCACTGGCTCAGATCACTTTTCCATACTATTTTCTACCGCATTGGGTCTGTAGCTTGAGTGAGGTCAGATGGGTGATATGACAAGCAGACTATATGTAAATGCCAGTAGAAAAAGAATGCTTTTGGAGCTCCGCTTTTAGGCTTGGCTAAATATATATATTAACTTTGGTTGTCTAAGCTAGATTTTTACATGGTATTCTTTTCAGTTCAACGAACAATCGTGCGTGTGTGAAATGAGGCGTTCAGTTCAGGTTACTGTAAACGCTCGGGGATAAAAATTTTCAACATTTAAGTTTTGCTCTTGTTGATTAGACGAATAATTAATGTAGCAATTAGCAAAAGAAAATTTCCAAAAACAGACTTCCGTGAAAATTTTAATAAATACGGTAGCTGAAGGGGTCGAAATACGTTAATTCAGCAGTCTTTTGACATTTTTCGTGTGTACCTTCATTCGGGATCTGGGATCCCGTTTACACTTTCGAGTAAATTGTGAGCCGGTGGTATTTGATTTTATTTTCAGATATATTTTCAACACCAAATCCATTTATTCCGATCATAACCGGAGGATAAATACTCTGTAACATATTTGGGGAACTCATAGTCCGGGTTCCGAAATTCTGAAACCGGTCTTAGTGTATGTAGGGGCTTCCGAAATTCGGAAACATCTTGGCGTTGTGAGTGAGTTCCGAAATTCTGAAACGTCTTTGTGTTGGTAGGGGTTTCCGAAATTCGGAAAGATCTTGGTGTTAGTAGGGGCTTCCGAAATTCGGAAACGTCTTGGCGTTATTAGGGGTTTCCGAAATTCGGAAACGTCTTGGTGCAGGTAGGGGCTTCCGAAATTCGGAAACTGCTTGGTGTTGGTAAAGGGCTTCCGAAATTCGGAAACGTCTTGGTGTTGGTAAGGGCTTCCGAAATTCGGAAACGTCTTGGCGTTATTAGGGGCTTCCGAAATTCGGAAACGTCTTGGTGCAGGTAGAGGCTTCCGAAATTCGGAAACGGCTTGGTGTTGGCAAGGGCTTCCGAAATTCGGAAACGTCTTGGCGTTATTAGGGGCTTCCGAAATTCGGAAAAGGCTTGGTGCAGGTAGGGGTTTCCGAAATTCGGAAACGGCTTGGTGTTGGTAAGGGCTTCCGAAATTCGGAAACGTCTTGGTGTTATTAGGAGCTTCCGAAATTCGGAAACGTCTTGATGTTGTTAGTGGGTTCCGAAATTCGGAAACCTCTTGGTGTTATATTAGGGGCTTCCGAAATTCGGAAACGTCTTGGCGTTAGTACGGGTTTCCGAAATTCGGAAGGGTCAATTGGTTTTTAAGCGGTTCCAAAATTAGGAAAATCTGCGTTAAGTGAAACCATTGATTTGTGCTGAGAAAATTTGCGCTTCCGAGTAATATAAGAATTCCTTCTTCTAAATTTTAGCACGATTTTAAGATTCCGAGTTAATAAATAAAATTCACTCCTGTATAAAGGCGCGATTTTCAAATTCCGTGCAAAATGTAAATGTACTTTTCTGCCAAATCTTTAATGTTTTCGGTTGAAACTTCAAACATTCCTTGGTTTAAATTAATGATTCCGACTGATATAGCAATTTTATTTGTTAAAATAAGCGATTTTTCGCTTGAATTTAAGTAATTGCTCTGAATTTTCCGAAAATATAATGACACAATTTAGTTTGTAACGCGTTTTGACCGCAGTTATGCCCTTCAGCAATCCTTTCAAGGCAATTTGTGTAATTCTTCTGACACTGGTGTAATGAAAAAGCGATTAGCCAAGAAGCTCGCTGACTCTGGCATCGGTTACCAGCACCTTCGAGAACTGTATGAAAAGCATGGCGAACAAGGCCTTCTTGCCATTCTGGCAAATCCACCAACAGCTTTAGGCGGCTCATCTGTTCGTCGTCGAGTATGTGGTACTGCTGACCCAGTTGTACTCCACCGAATCCTCAACCATTTCAACGGAAGATTACCATAATAAAGAGATAGGGCGGCATAATCAGTAACTTAACGTTGTTTGTTTTTCGAATGATGAGAGAAACGAATGAAGGAACCCAGCTAAATGCTGCACATGCGCAGTTGATGGAAATACTGAGACTGAGTGCTTTTGCGGCTTTTGCGAGAAAAATGCCGATTTCTAAGGATCTAGTCGTTAGAATTTCAAGAAATTTGGCAACAAAATACTTCAGAAACTACGTAAATGATCTATTACAAAAAATCTGAAATGTAACAGAGGGAATTTTTAATAATACAGAATATGGAGTGAAAACAATAAAAGGTGAATTGCAAAAATTGTCTCTGTCAAAATTTTATTAGAACAGTGTTGACAGAAGGGATTTTATGTGAATTCGTAATTAGCAAATAATGAAAAAAATCTAACGACTGGATTTTTTTAATGAACAAAAAACATTTTTTAAGCTTTGTTTCTAACCAGCCCCGTTGCCATGGCAAAAGCACGCACCTTTGACAAATGTGCGAAAATAAACCCTTCTGTGGTTAAACTTCAATCTTGCAAAAAATGGGCGCCCAAGCATAACTAGGTAAAAAATAATGGTGCCTTAGGTATAGGTACTTGAAAACTGTGTTCGGCCACTTTAACCATGGTGATCAGTGCGCGCGCCTTCGGCGCGCAGACCTCCGCTATAACATATTATAATAATAATGATAATGATGATGATAATAATAATAATAATAATAATAAATGTCTTTATTCATCATAAGATAAAAACTACATATCTTATGTTACATATTTGAAATCATAATAAAATATAGTCTTAGATCACATGTGAAGATCGTATCGTAACACTTACTGTGTTCATCATATATCATGTATTTAACAAATAAAGAAGCCTCGCCTGTGATCTGTTCTGTTGTAAAGCACGCAGGAAGCGGATAGAGCACGAAAGAAGTGTAGGGGAAACACGAGACGTAGTCGAGTGTTTTCCCTACTTCTCGAGTGCTCTATCCGCTTCCTAAGTGCTTTACAAAAGAACAGATCACAGGCGAGGCTTCTTTATTTGTTTTATAATAAAGAATTTCTTAATTTCCCCACGCATTCGGCTAAAATTTTCGGAAAACTTTATTTTCCAAATCGTACGAGTGGCGTCAGCCGTACACCCTCCGTACATCTGTACTCTGATAAGGTACGCTAAAACAGACCAATCACAATCCTTGTTAGAATGGTTCAAAACATTTTATTGGTTGAAACAGACCAAAGCTGTCAAAATGTCAAATCATCTAAGTTCGGAAACCATCAAAGTGCGAGTAGTCGCGAGTAGTTTTTTGGCCTAAAATCGGGATCGAAAAGCAAATTGTTCAGTAAAATCTAGCTGAAATTCGCTAAAAAAGCTGTAAAGATCAAGAGCTAGATTTAAAAGATACTCAGCAAGATGAATTTCCGAGTGATAAACGGAATAGCAAAAGAGGTTTCACGTGAAAAGCTTAAAACTTGAATCGACTTCGATGGAGTCCGGCGTAGCTGAATTGTGTGGTTGAAAAAGAAAATGATTCAACGCCTCAAGGGCTTTTACTTTACCATGGCATCTTGCAGCTCACCAAAAAAGGTTCACAGAACAGTTTACCATTAATGAGAGGAACGAGTAGCTCAAACTCGGTAGAAACCGTTGGGACAAACGGTTTGTTGTTTACGGAGGCCTTTTTTTAAGTGGATGTGTATTTTCAAGTGGTGGAACCTCAGTCTCCAGCGCAGGTAAATAAATTGAAGCTTTGAACATTTGGTTTGATCTTTGTTACTTTTGTTCAGGACTGAAACTCATATTTATCTCTCGACTGGATGTAAATAATAATCATCTACACTCGTTTTGGACGCAAATTAAAAAGTAGTTGAGTTGTTTGTTTGTTTGGCTTGCGAAGGAAAGTGTTTTTACTTCGCTTGGCTGACTGTTTTTCGACGTGCCTCAGCATTGTTGAGAAAAATTTACCCTTCTGTTTTTAACACGTAATTGGAATGAGTCCTCGTGAAATTAAGGGTTAATATCACTTGTGTTTCCAGAGGTTGCTGAAATTGCCCTTGTCGCTGCGCGACTCGCACAATTTCAGCAACTTCTAATTCTGAAAGCACCCGTGATATTAATATCATGCTGTTATTTGTGGTGTTACTTGCAGAAGCATCTTCCAAATCCATTGAGGCTAAGAGCTCGTTTCCATACTCGATTTCTGGGTCTTATAAGACGCCTCACTCAAAATAAAAACCGAAGGAAAAATTCAGAAACTGATCGGCCACTTTTCATTTGGGTCGACTCGATTTGCGTGAGACCGTAGCCTGCCGTGCATCTGTACTCTGATAAAGTACGCTGTTTTAACCAATCAGAGCGCGCGTTATATCAAAAATTTATTATAAATAGTTATCATCAGAGTCACTTTCCAGTTCTAAAGGCCTCAGAAATTTCCATTTCGCCGCTTCGGGCCTTGACGGATTTGTGGCAAGCGTCGGAGACTGATTTACTGTGTTCATGTGAATGGAAAAATTAACACCTTGAATAACAGCTCCCCTGAACGGTGTCATGGACTGCTTAACGGTATTCTGGGAGTCGGAGGACAACGGACAGGTTGTTTCAGAAGCGTTCGAAGCTGGCCATTAAACTTCGAAGCAAAGTAGGCTCGTACTCGTTGCTATCTTTTGTGCGGATTGCGATGATAAATTCGCTAATGTATTCATTCACCTCAACCGCTGGAATATCTTCAATTTTCCTTTGTTCGTCCGTCGTTTTCAAAAACCTTACATCTCGTCCAGTTTTTTGAGCGGTATTTGTGTTTTCATGTTCTAAAATAAGTTGTTCAACTACGCAAACAGAAACAAACCTTCCCTCGGAAATTTTTAACAGCGCGCGGGTTCTTGTGTAACGGCTCTAGGGTAACGTTCCCCTCAGTACGTTCATTCATCATTAGTGAAATTTTGTCGTTCGCGTAGCTGATTGGACGAACAATTTTTTTGTCGTTCGTACTCCTGGTTGGCTACTAGTATAATCAGTAAGAATTTTATTCACTATGATTTTCGTGGATAAATCTCAGAACCTATGAAATAATCATATATTTGAACTGCGGATTAATGAATGAATATGTGAGTGATCATCGCAGTTATGAACACTTTTAAGTAGTAGTTAAAATGAGGCCTCAAAAAAATTTAGGCTTATAAGGAATAAGAACCCTCGACCTCTGCGATACCGGTGCAGTGCTCTTCCAACTGAGCTAACAAACCGACTGGGAGCTGGTCACCTTATTGGTTCGCAATATACCCATAAGTGATGAATATCTGAGAATGAATAAAGAGTGTTTTCGCATCACATCAAGGCGGCCATGTTGGTGTTCCAAACTAAACCTCTGGGAATTGAATTCTATTTTCATGCAAGTACTTTCTTCTGTTTCACTAGACCAATATGGCTGGTTTTCACTGAATGAAAACGCCCTATATTACAATCATATATTTGAACTCTGCCAAGCTCAGCTCAAATTGGCTCGTGTTACTCCGATTTACAAACAGGGGAGTAAAAGCGATGTTGACAATTAAAGACTTATATTGGTCCTCCCCGTCACTTCGAAGATTCCCGAGGAACATGTTTGCAATCACTTTATTGCTTTTCTCACTACCCACTATCTACTGTACAAATGTCAACCGGGTCTTAGAGCTAACCACTCTTGCGAAACCATCCTTGTAAAAATTACAAATGAATGGCTAGAGGCAATGGATAAAGGCCTTTTTACAGGTGTTGTTATGATCAATTTACGCAAAGCTCTCGACGTTGTAGACCATAAACTGCCGCTGAAGAAACTTCAGATTTGTGGCTTGAACAGCAACTCCCTCAAATGTTTCGAAACTTACCTCAGCGGAAGGTATCAGAAGGTATGTGTCGACGGTAAACTCTCTCAACCGCTCGGTATTCAATCCGGTGTACCGCAGGGAAGTATTCTTGGTCCTGCCCTTTTTCTCTCTTCATAAACGATCTGCCTTTAGTACTGAAGAACAACATTAACATTTATGCTGATGACTGGACCCTTTTATGCATCTGCGCCTACCTTAGTTGATGTCGAGGAGAAAATTAGACATGATATTGACGCAGCATCGCAGAAGGCGAAGGAAAATAAAATGAAAATGCATCCAGCAAAGACTAAATACAGTATAATCTCGACCAGACAGAAAATTGAAAATCTCCAAAACAAACTCTTGACCTTTCAGTTGACGGCATGCAACTTACTAAGGTTAAGTCAGAAGGTGTCTTAGGAGTATACATCGATAGTCATCTCACTTGGATGAACATATTGACATACTGCGCCGGAAACTGATACATACATCATACATCACATTATTTACCCTCGGATTTTAGAGTAGCTTGTGCAGCTAATATCTCCGAGCATTTAATCATCAGATAAGAGATAGACCATCACACCGGGAACTACGTGCCCTACTCTTTTCGAACAGTGTGTGGGTTCTTTTACGTCCCACAGAATCAATTATGAAGAGTTGTGAGACGGGGCCTACGGTTTATCGTCCTTATCCGAGAAGACTAGAAAGTCTAACCATTTGCAGATGTTATTACAAAGGCAGCACTATCTCCTCAATTATTTAAAGACCCTGAGTGTTGGTCCGACCGGGGTTTGAGCCACCGACCTCCCGCACGCTAGTCCGGTGCTCTACCACTGAGCTAACCGGTCGGCGGTTAGGAAGAGCTCGGAGATATCTCCCCACCAAATATCGATTACTTCTCTACAATACCAGTATCAAACCACTTTTTACGTATTGTTGTACTGTTTGGAGCAATTGTAGCCAAACCAACCTAGACGAACTGTTTAAACTTCAAAAACGCTGCGCTCGATTAATCTTGGACAGTCCTTGGGATGAACGGTCTTTTGATAATTTTCAAAAGCCTAAGTGGCTCCCAATAGATCAAATGTTCAAGATCAGTAAACTCGGTCTTTTAAAGAAAGTTATTGATGGAAGAGCACCAGAATACCTTATTGCAAGCTTGGACACCCTTCTTTTTGAGCACAATTATCTCACAAGAGCTAAAACATACCGTCTATTGAAACCAAGAACCGAAGCAACGAGGAGAACATTCTTCTATTCCACCATTAAAGACTTCAATGCTCTTAACTTAAATCCAACGGCCTCTTTTAACTCGATGAAAACTACACTGATTAATAACACTGCCCCCATTTTACACGGTGGACAATTTTAAAGTCAAAAAGATATTCAAATTTTTAAAATTTCTAATATCATTGTAAATATCTTTGTAAATAGATTCTCCTTTACTTATCTGTAGGTTTTTGATCTTAATTGTTGTAAGTTTTATTCAATTTTTATTTCTTTCTTTCTTTATTTATTTCTTTATTTATTTCTTTATTTGTTTATTTATTTTATTTATTTATTTTTTAGAGGGCCACAAGGGAGAATACTTTTATAGCAATAGGTGTTACCCTCTTTAAATAAAAGTTTTTATTATTGTTATTATTATTATTATTATTATTATTATTATTATTATTATTATAACTGTGGATTAAAGAATGAATATGTGAGTGACCATAACAGTTATGAACACTACTTAAGCACTTAAGCAGTGTTCTTAAAAATTTTGCTTACATTATTCAACATTGCACGAGGAACAATTTTTTTCTTTGAGATTTGCGCGAGCTTTCATACCCAAAGTCAATAAATGAAATTTGACGACACCTCGATCTACAGTATAAAATTGACGCTCATTAATAAGCCTCTCCAATTATCAGTATTTGGGGATCCCTTTCCTCACCTAATACTACTGGAATTTCACCTAAAAAAGGAAAACAAGAATAGACAAACAAACTAAAACATTACGAAAAAACACCCCGAAGACCATGAATTTACTTTTGCACAGGATGTTGACCAAATTAAGCGGTGTTTAGGTTGAATTGCATAAGTCAAAACTGTGCGATGTAGACATAAGCGATCAAGCAACACAACCAAGGTCTTTGTGAGGGGCCGTTACTTTCATTTATTACCATCCCATCCGGCCCCGCCTAGGCAGTCGTGCAGGAAAGAGCATAGAAAGGTGACGTGAATATGTGAATTTTCTTGGAGAATCTGGAGAAATCAGATGAGTAACAAACATATCCCGCCGTAAAGTAAACAAAATGCTAAGCACTTTGACACAAATGTCCGTAGAAAAGTTAAAAGGAGTACAAACCTGAGAGATTAGTTTAGTCAACATGAAATCAATCGGAACGCGGAGCTACATAATAGCGTCATTTTACACAAAATAGTTTGGAAAAACAACCAACTAACAAACAAATATTCTTGAGTCCAAACTACTTCCAAAGGAAAGCGTAAAGTAATTCACCGCAGGTTAAAAACAACGAAACATTAGAAAAAAAAAAAAAAGAAACGAAGGACGATGTGTATGTCTCTTCGAAGATTCTTGGAGAAATCAGATTTATGTTTACAACAACAACAATAAACTGTATTAATATTTAACAATTAAAAGAAGAACATGTATAACTCGCATATAGCGTTAGCTAGTCGAGGCGAGTTGTGCAGGAAAAAAAAATCAATTTGTAAGCTTCAAATAACAGGCTATGAACAATGACAAGAATAAACTATGAATAAATACAATCGTTAGCATCCGGAAATAAATATGGTTACATAATTGATTAATAATAGGTAGCTTAATAAACTAAACAAACTAAACAGGCGAAGACAGTAACAATAAATGGTTACAAAAGGTTACGTAAAATATAAATTAATTTTGGATAGTAAATTAGGTGCCTCAATATAATCCTCCTTGCCTTCTAAAGCTGCGAATAAAGCTTTGCGAACTGATTTCTTGAACGCCAGTTTTGGTAGATTACATATTTGCGATGGGAGACAATTCCACGCATGTAGGTTCAACATGAATCCAGACTTTGTTAATACCAACCTTTTGGCTTCTTTAACAAAAATAATGCTGTGTACAAATGAATGCAAACTGACGTCATCACGCCGGAAATGTTTAAGTATAGTCTGTGCTCTACGTGGCCTCAGCGATGACATGCCTCGCGATCAATGGGAAGTGAATGACAGTTCAAAAGTCGAGTATCAACGTAGAAGTAAAAGGCAAAGAATCAAAATTTCACTGGAAAGTCCACTAATAAGAAAGAGAATCTGTTTCAGGTTACTGACCTTTCCAGTAACACCCAAACTCCAAAGTTTATATAGAGTCCATAGAACGGATACAAGAACTGATTTAGTTTAAGTAGAATCTACTAACAACGTACAAGGCTGTAGTCGTTGTTGGAATTCCTTCCGAAATACGGGTTGCTGAATCTGTCCCCTCGCAGTTGTAAGTGTTTTCAATTTTACATCCTTGTGTACCAGTGGCTTTGCACAAACTTACAGGATCTATAAAAATGAAGCACCAATTTATCGTTAATAGGAATACTAAGATAGGTTGTCACACTCACTGTGATACAGTATAATTCCATTAACCGCTCTCTTTGTAATTCAGTTGGTCATCCACAATTATAAGAGGCTCCTTTATGCGAATAAACCCATTCTACTTGAACAAATTAGCCGCCTTCTTTATGTATGCAGACGACCACCAAATGTACACGATTGGAGACTCCATCGAGAATGCTGCCCAAGAGCTTAAGAAAGAAACTGAGAAGATCACGCAGTGATACAAAGAAAACCTCTTAAATGCTAATTCCAGCAAATTTTCAGATCAGTCTCCGGACAAACTTATAATTTTGGGAGTAAACATTGATGACAAACTAACATTTAGCGAACATATCAAAGACATTAGCAAGAGAGCAAATAAAAACGTTGGAGTGTTACTAAGGTTGCGAAATCTCATACCTTGCTCTGCTAAACTGCAACTTTATAAATTTGGCATTCTACTTTACTTGACGTACTGTGACGTTGTATGGCACTTTTGCAAACCGCCTGATAAGCGCAAACTGGAACGAGTTCAAGAGGGTGCACTAAGAGAAGTTTTTAAGTCAAAATCTGAATCTTACGGTGAACGCTTGGAAAGTGCCTGTCTCCCTACTCTGTATGAAGGAAGATTACGAAACATAGCCACCTAGATGTACAAATTTAAAACCGGCCTTGTACCTCAGTACATTTCCGAACTTTTCCACGCGTCCCATAAGGGCTACAACCTAAGAAATGTGGACTTAAATATCTCAAGGCTTAGAACTGTATGCTATGATAAACACTCACTACACTATCTTGGACCCTTCTTATCGAGCAAACTAAGCCCATCGGATAGAGTCCAACACTGAACAGTTTTAAACAAAGCATTAAGGAAAAAATAGTTAACTCCTCTTTTAGAAGACTACAGGGATTGCTACCTATGTTTTTAACTTTCTTAGAGATTGGACTAAATTTAGGCTGAATTATATTAGGAATATAAGTGTAATTAGTTTAGTTTTAATATACTTTAAGATCTTTTACTTTTTAGATTCTTCTACTTGTATATGTGTAAATATTCTACTTTTAATGTATCCACTTAAGATTTTATTAGTGTCACCAATTAGTTTGTTAAAAGCTAACTATTGCTCTTAGTCAAACAAGAAATCGTGTTAACTATGTAATTCTCGATAGACTGCCAACAACTGAAGGAGAACAAACCAGCTACTCAAAAATAAACCTCTTCTAACGATTTCTTTTGTTGAATAGACTGTGTAATTGGACACGCTAGAACAGTTGGACACAGAGAGAATAAGAGTCGACATGAAATTGCAGTGCAAACGACCTTGTTTGTGAAATGGATCGAATGTCGAGGTCATTTCTCCGCAATGTCGTGTGACACGAAATTACTCAAGCCTTCCAAGGTGTGTTCCACCGTCTTTTCCTAACCGAATCCTTCTTTTTTTTTTTTCAGGCTTTATTTATACTACTGCTTATGTAGTGTTCATAATTGCGACGATCATTCAAATCCTTTTTATTTAATCCGCATTTCAAATATATGAATTTCATATATTCAAACTCATTTATTCAAATTTATCTCTGGAATTACACTTTCTGTTCACCTTTATAATTTTTTTTGTACTATGTGTAAATACTCTACAGGCTGTCAAATCTTGCCGTAGAAAGCAAAGAGTGTCTGACAGCATGATGATGGCCACTTCACACCGTTTTCCAATACGTAATGCAGTCACAAATTAAAATCCGATTAGAATGTCTGTACATGCACAACCAATCCAAAAGCATTCTAAAACAGTCATTGGGTTGTTCTATTTCCATGAAGAAAGAAAACCTAAGGCAAGAAGTTGTTGCAACGATAAGAAAAAGTCGACCAACCAAAAGCATCATTTATCAGTATTGCAATTTCAAAATAAAAAAAAAACTAAACAAAATAAAACCGACAAAAATAGCAACACCAAAAAAATTTAAAAAAAACTAAAAAGAAAAACACTTTGTTGCATGGTGCTATGGAACGTTTCTGGCCGTATACAGTAAAAACTCTAACATGCATAATAAGGCCATGTGCTAAATAAACAGATAAATAAATAAATAAATTCAACTGATAAATCTGTCGCCCTTGAAATTCCGGATCGAATCGAAATTTGGAAATGTTGCCTTTTGGGGAGAGGGGAAAACTGGAGGGGAAAACCTCTCGGAGCAGAGTAGAAAGCCAACAAACTCAACCCACATATGACGCCGAGTCCGGAATTAAACCCAGGCCACATTAGTGGGAGGCGAGTGGTCCCTTCGCTACGCCGATCCTGCTCCCTTCATGGAGTGTCGGTAAAAAGAAGACTCGAGGCCGGGGTCGGGGCCGGGGTGTTGCGTTTTGCGTTTTGCGTTGCACTGAGAAGGAGGGAATGAGAGAGTGAGAGAGGAGGAGGGGCGGAGGAGAAGAGAAAAAAGCACTAATCACTCTTTTAGTCTTTATAGCGGAGCTCCGACGGCCCGAAGAGCCGTCAAGCGGAGCACCATACCTATAGAAACCCGTCAACTGCTTTTCTCATGGTAAAAATGGCTAGCGGTATTGCTCGTGGGCGCGTACGCACGACTACGACGACGACGACGACGACGACGACGGAGTCGCCCAATAATTAATAATATCCTAATAATAATCATAATAATCCAACATGGCGGCCATACTCCACCTGGCCCAGCTGACCAGCTACTTTACAGCGTACATCTTTGATACTGGACATCCATCTTATAGCCAATTGACACCTGTCAAAACAAGGTATCTGCTGACCAGTGTAACGTGACCATATCGCGGGCTCAAGTTAAGACCTCATCGAGGTCAGCTGTTTTTATGAAGTTGACCGCTGACCAGGTACTTGCTTTCGATAGGATCGCAGGCTCAAGCCAAGTGTGGGACACCCAAACCAAATCGAGGCCGTTAAAATTTTTCGCGCGCTTTCTGCGGCTGGTAATTTCACATTCAGTTGGTTTCTTTATTTTGAGCAAAACAACTTCATCTTCTTCGATCGAAGTTTGTCTTTCGCGTAAAAAGCATAAAGATCAAGAACTTGTCAAAAGATACTCCGCAAGGTGAATATTCAAGTGATGAAAGGAAGGACGGAAGATTTTTCTCAGGAAAAGCTTCAAAGATTGTGCGGTTGAAAACAGTATAATTCAACGCTTCAAGGGCTTTCACTTCACCGCGGCATCTTGCATCTCACCAAGAAAAGTCACTTAACAGTTCACCGGTATTAATGGGAGGAATGAGTAGCTCAAACTCTGTGGAAGAAGCTCTTTCTTTGGACAAACCGTTTGCTATTTTTGCGGATGGTTGTTTTTATTTTACTGAAGCTTACGCATTTTCAAGTGGTAGAAACCTCTACAACACAGGACAGTGAGGTAAAATAAATAAATAGAAGCTTAACATTTGGTTTAATCGTTGTTACTTTTGTTCAGGAATGAAACTTGTATTTTTCTCTCGAATGGATATAAATAACAATCATCTGTACTCGTTATGGACGCAAAGAAGTAGTTTAATTGTTTGTTTGTTTTGTTACGTTGTTTTCTTTGCGAGCGAACGAGTGTTTTTACTCGGCTTGGCTGACTGTTTTTCGACCTTGGTTCCTCACAGTAGCGTTAAGAAACTTTTGCCCTTATCTTATCAACACGTAATCGCAATGAGTCCTCGTAAAATTAAGCATTAAAGGGGAGACTCGAGCTCGAGTAAAAATAAAAAATCCGATGAAATGCATGTGCATGTGCACTTCTCAAAATCTGACATTAAGTTGTCAAAATGCTGCCAAAACAGTCAAAACCCAGCGCGCTTCACTTCGTCAAGTCTTTAAGAGATCTTCGTCGAAAGCAGCCTGTAAACAACAATTAAGTTTCGCTGTCTTTAAACATGTCGTTTGTTTGAACCGGTAAGAATCAGCGTTTGGATGTTAAAAACAGCGAAATGGGTTGACTGGCTGGCTGGTTTTGATAAATTTTAAAGTGGACGGGTCTGCGAGAGAAATGCTCGTTTGGTTTGGCAAGCGCTTTCTTCGTTATCTGGATGATGTTTTGCCACTGAGAATCATTAATTGAAGAAGGTTCTTCGGAAGACATGGGAAGTAACAGTAAAACCATCAAAGCACTTAAGTGTTTTGTGTAAGCCAAGGAAAGATTTTGTGGGAAATGGCTCTATTATTCAGCTCTGTCGCATTCCGAGTGATTGCTGTCTCAGTGATTCCTGTTGACTGCTCTAAACGATCAGGTACGGACCTCTTTTTTGTCTTTTCTACGGACATTTATGTCAAATCTGCTAAGGAAATTTTCTAGCTTAATGCAAGATAGTTTTGTTACCTGTCCAATTTCTGCACCTTCTCCAAGAATCTTCGAAGAAATATTATTCATATTTTGCTTTGTTTTCTTGTAATAAGTCTTATGTTTGTTGTTTCTGAACCGCGGTCAATTCCTGTTGACTGCTGTAAACGAAGAGTTTGTACCCTTTATTTTTTTTTTCTAGGGGCATTTATGTCAAAATAAATACCGATTTTCCTAGCTTTATCAGTACAAGCTATTTTAATTACTAGCTAGTCTTGTTTAATTTCTCCACCTTCTCCTTCTTCGAGCAAACACTCGCCGGCATCGTACTTTGTTCGCTTGCAGTGTTTTTGTTTTGTTTTGTTTTGTTTTTATCCGCTTTGAATCCCTTTACGCTTTCATCTCAAAGTAGTTAGACTCAAGAATGTCCGTCTTTTTTTTTTCTTGTTTGCAAACGTTTACTATCGAAAACTCTTCGTTTTCCCTGCTGCTGCTCAATTGTTTTGGACACAAATTAATCTGGCCCAAATAAACTCTTGCGAAGTTGCTCGGTGAGAGTGTGCAGCTCCGATTCTAGGCTTGGCATGGCTAAATATATATAGGGCCTTTAGCTTTTCTTTCTTAATCGCTACATAACAGACTGGAATGGTGTTCCATCGAACATCATGCATGCACCTTCTTTACCAGTTTTAAGTCCTATCTATTACATTATTAGTGTCAATTTTGAATCAGATGTAACTTGTGAGTGACAAGTATGTAATTTAATTAGGTTTGCTTTGGATTACTTCATGATTTTTGGTCTCAATCTCAAATCATGGGTGACTTGTAAGAGACAAGTATTTGATATAATTTGATTAGGTTAGCTTTGGGCCACGTTTAAATTTCACCTCTTAGTTTTTAGAATGTGTAATATTAGATAATATTCTTTGTATGGGAATTTAGTTTCTCCCAGTTATTCTCCAGTCATGCCCTTTTTTGTTTTGTATCAACTTAGTTGTATTCACATGACAAAGTATTATTAAACTTAAAACTTAAAATTAAACTTAAATTAAGCTCTTTCTCATCAATGTACACATCCTTTGGACTTCCTCCTCCTGCATACAGTCTTTCAATTAATTTTATTAGTAGCTGGTCACACCAATCTTGTGGGATGTTTGGATGACATTTGGCATTAATGTTTAATGGAATCTCTGATGTTTGATGAAGTATGTTAAGATCAAGTTAAGATGGCTAACGGATTTCCAGCACTTTTGCTTTGATGAATCACCTTGATAGTGGTATCAACCAAATGCCCAATATATTGTTATTAAGTTGTTTGGTCTTGCACTTAACTGGCCAGAAGAGCAGCTGGATTTCTTTTTGAAAACAATGTAGGTGCATTGAGTGATGCGCTTAATGTTAGCAAGCAGTTTTTTTTGTGATAGTAAGGTCAAGAAGTAATTGATCAAAATAAATATCTTGGTCTTAATTCATGGCATCTAAATATTTTTATTGATTCCCATGTATCTTTCTTTCATAATTTTTGTGAGGCATACATATATCCAGAGGATACACAATTTCCGATTTCTGACTGTCTCATGGGAGGCTGTGGATAATTGAAATTGCATTCATTATGAAGTGATGATCTGAATCACTATATATCTGATGTGATACTGATTCCAAGGAGCAATCACCAGGCTTCTCCACCAATTTCTAGTGGCTCTAAACCATACCTAAGTAGCTAAGTATGTAACTAAGTTGCCTACAGTTGAACGGGGAAACAGACCTGTCCTTAGGTATTGCTCTAAGATGTTAAGAAATGTTTTGTGTTAAAAATTTATAGATGAAAACTAGCTTTGCAGGTTCTTTTTTACACAAGGTATTAAAGATTATTTTTAAAAAGACTTACCTCAATATTTTTATTTTGCTTTTTTAACATCTCCAAACTCAGTTTGGAAAGGAATTTTTATTACTTTACTCAATAGAACGCTTGTTTTTAGGAGGGGTGGGGGTCCAAATTCGTAAAAAGGGATTTATATCTGCTAGCAGTTCTGGACTAGGGGGTCGAAATCTGATCCACAAGCAGATCTGGACTGGTGGAGGGTGCAAATCCACGTGGGGTCCAAATCCACTGTGCCAGTGGCTCAGATCACCTTTCCATACTATTTTCTACAGCATTGGGTCTGTAGCTTGAGTGAGGTCAGATGGGTGATATGACAAGCAGACTATATGTAAATGCCAGTAGAAAAAGAATGCTTTTGGAGCTCCGCTTTTAGGCTTGGCTAAATATATATATTAATGGCTACTTTGGAGATAGTTTTTGAACGAGAAAAAACCGCACCAAGAGCCACTTTCGCGCAGGTACGTTTTATCAAATCGAGACAGATATATATATGTATATATGTGTTAAAGTAAAACATTAAAAAAGTTATATTAAAATTTTAAACTAAATAAATAAAGTAAAGATATAAAAAGTAAAATAAATAATGTAATTAATTAATTAATTAATTAATTAGTTTTTCAAAATTCTTTCGACGTACGAACTGATTAAATTGAACGCTCTTGATGCTGAAAAAGGAAAATTGAAATTGAGAACAAAGACGTAACGCCACTGTAACTGAGATGTCACGTTTATTTGCTACCTCATGCTGGTATATCATATCATTTCCTCAATCCCTCTGACCAAAGTGCCATGTTTTTCGGTCGTGTGTCATCACATTTTTGGCGTATATGGTGCCGTTTCTTGTTTGTGATCACTCTTAAAAGTACCATTTGCCTGAAAGGGATTTCACGCAAAAGCACGTCTGTTAAGGGTTTTACGTTTGTTTGTAGGTTGTTTGAAATCAATAAAGTTGACTTTTTCAAAGGTAGCATGCGTCTGAGTTGATAAATCAAGTCTTTCGAATAGTTGAAAAACATGCACATTGCAGATAAGCAACTCAATGTGACAATGTTGTTTTTTTTTTTATTGCGTTTTGTAGTTGCTTAATTAAGTTGACAAAACACGCGGAATATTTTTGAAGACACGAATATTTTTTTACATACCGCAGAAAGAATTTCGGTAGTATGCATACAGTACTATGAAACGATACTTTTTAAACTTCTGATGAAAGACTTTGTCAAAATCTAAAGGCATTTTTTTTTTCATTGAAAGTCAAATACAACTCTTGCGGTACGCTCACGGAAATCGGTCGTAGATTTATGTCACGTGCTAGGCAACCAGAATGATTGCAATCATGTTTCATTCGATCACGTTTCTTTGCTGACTACGCATTCCTCAGGCATGTTGATTTGCCCGCAATACCTCGCGGTTTTTCAAGCGCTTGGATACCACCCTTAGTATCGATTTGCAATAATCTAATTGATAAGAAGTTTTATACATGCGGCGCGTCGAGCTGACAAGTCCTATTTGTGTGAATCAAGTCAAATATTTGAAACAGGCTTTGTATGTGTTCTTCAAGTTTTATTGCTGCGGAGCGAGCGTAGCGTGCGAGCAGCAACATAATCAGGATTTAAGAAGAATATATAGAAGGGAGAACGAATTCTCGAATTCATCACTTGTTACCACAATGCATTGCCTTTAACCAGACTGCACTGCGCCACTTTTTACCAGAGTGCGTTGCGCCACGAACAACACGAGGATATGAAGAGAAATCGTCGTTGCTTAAGTTTGTAGAATATTAAAACAAACGAAAACCCTAGAACACGCTAATTTCGTATCACCGAGCTCATCGCACACACACAACTGGGAATACGAATGCAGATATTTTCCAAACAGCGTGTCGGCATGTGCAACACGTACGTCGAGCTTAGTTTGCAGTAAACAATGTGGGTCGAATTCAGTTCTAAGAAATCTTGCTAATATTGCGACCTCTCACGCGAAAACGTTCCTTACGGCAAGCGAACAAATAAGGGATGGCTAGACAAACAGACGAAATGTTCGATCGAACGGCTCTTTTCAGGAGCATAGGAGATGGGGGTACGGGAACAGTTGTTAAAACTATCAATTTTTACGTCAATAATTTCTCGATAAACTGTTTAACGAGAACCCTATTAAATTTAACGCGTTCACGTTAAATTAGATGCCTATTAAATTCACAATAAATTTACGCTGACATTAACAATGATTATTCTTTAAAGGATTCAAATCCCTCATTAAACTATCGTAATTTCCTATTGATAATTTTACGTTAAATAACCGGTTATAACAAGCCCAAACCAGTTACACTCCAAACCAGTCATAACCGGTTCAAATCAGTTTCTGTAAATAATATTAACATTTTTGAGATTGGTTCTGTAATCTTTGAAAGCGTAATTTGTTGTTCCATCCTCAGTTTGAAGCATATTTTCTAATTTTCGACATTCACGAAAATTAGTTAACACGTCTCTTCTTCTTATAGTGGACCACTCCCGCGAAATATTCTGCCATGTTTTTTAGGTGTATCAATGAAACATTTGTCATATTCTTTCAAAAATTTTGATAATAGATTACCCATCTTTATTTAATTACCTAAGTTTCATTTTTCTAAGTCACTTTTTGAAATTTAGTAGTGCCCATAAGCATAACTTGTTATTCCGCCCTCATGGATATACCGCTTATCATCAAACAAAGACAAACTCACTTTATTAATCTCTTTAGTTTTGAGTTGATGGCAGTCGCTTCTTATAGTTTTCATATTGTGATGCATCACTCTATTACCGAACAGAGTATTAAGGTAATCTTCATGTTTAATATCCTTTTTGACAACATTCTTTTTGATTCCTTTAGCCTTTTCCCACCACCACCCCCATCTTTAATGTAAGAGTACATCTTACTTCTCATCCTTAAATTTACCGATAACTTTTTGTTTGAACAATCATAAAATTTAGAGTCTTTTGGATAATCACTGTTGTCGAATCTATTCCTATCTTCCCAAAAGTTTTGATAAATATCTTCAGTTTCAATCTCATAGGTTCAAGAATCTGTATCAGTAAAAAGAAGATTAGCTTTATCACCGTACCGATGTTTAATGTAACCGTAATGAAACTCATACATCAACACTTTAGACTGATCTAAAACACTAAACCCAACATAAGCTGGTTTGTTAAGAGTGAGGGATTTTTTTATCTTATGCACAGCTACTAACTTTTCGTCGAAGATCTTATCACTTACAAAACTCGGCTTTGAAGCTAGCTTCACTAACTTCTCTTCATCCGTTACGAGTCTGACATCTACTCTTTTATAAAGGTTTTCCATAGTCTTTCCAAAGACGGAGTTATTCATAACTTTATAAAAGTCTTTTTCAAAACCATTTCGAGCTTGACTTCGTTTCTTTGTATTAAAATCTATATACTTTTTCATCCACTTCCTTTGACTGAATTCAAGAACCCGATGAACACTCCCCAACTTCATTCCCCGATTGATATACAGATTTAAATTTCGATTATGAACCACATATTTTTTCTTATTCCTAAGGTTTGGGATCAACTTCGGAACTACCCCGTTCTTATGTTGTGTTCTTCACTTATCCTGGAGCAATACTCTGACAGCATATCGCTTGTGACTTTTACCTTCTCAGGAGCCAACGAGTAATCATTGTGCAGATCGTGAAGCTCTTTAGGATATTCCAAATCATCTTCCAAAATCAATCCTTTTTTAGAATCACTATCATAATCCTTAAGGTTTAAGCTCTTAATCTCTTCCTCATCCAACCAACGGAAATCACCGGTCGGTAAACTTTAAGACATCGCCCATCCGTAAAGATTATTTGCATCTAGATAGGTAATATACTTAGTCGGTTTGGTTTTGTCATAGTTGGAAGTATAAGGATTATTGGCTTTGGCATGCCCCTTTGCAATGTATGAAACTCCACCACGCATACCTTTTTCAATAAATTGATACATATCGATATCTCTTATCAACTCAAGATTAACACCGGTCATCTTTAACATCGCATCTTAGCTTAAACAAGGGCTACTGATATAATGCGCTGGGTCGAGTTTATAATCTTGCTAGCACTTTTCCCTAAAGTTTTCAGAAACATCCGCTAGCAACAAAACATCACTCTTCAGATAAAGATCATGGTAATCACCCATCGTCTGAGATTAAACACATCCCAAACTTTTTGTGCATGTGAGCATTCTTCATCTGTGATGCCCTTACCACTTACAGTACTGTTAAAGTCTTTTTTTATCCGGCAGCTTCTTATAATTAAATTTACTAAAGCTGTCCACCCACTCGTATTGATAAATGCCTTTCCGTTTCATCAACTCGAACTTTTCAAGCTCATCGAACTCACCCCTCGTGTATTTCAACATCTCTTCATCTAACCCACCAACCAATTCATCTAAACTCGCGCTCATAAATTGAAAACTGTCGATAAATACTAAGCTACTTCCCAATGTGAAAGACATATATTTTTCCATATTATTTGGAATAACACCGATATTCATCTCACACTCTTCACCTTTATTGTTGATATAGGTGTGCTCCTTTACTATTTTCCCGATATTTTGTATAATGAAATGTGAGTCATAACCTCGAAGATTGTGAAAAACTACCGGTATCTTTTGAGTTAAATGATAATCAAGATTACAGTTCTCATCCGCGCTTCCTCGAAACTTCCCAGTAACGTGACAATGATCTCTAACTCTGGTGTCTTCTTCGGTGTACTTCTTTTTACATATCCAACAACTATCAGCGTTTTTGAATTATTCTTCCTCTTCAGCGGTTATAACCATGGGTTTATTAAAGTTATTCTTCACTACATCTTTGCAGTAATCTACCTCTTCAAGATCTGTAACGAGCACCTTCCCCCTCTGTAGAGCTGTACCGGTTTGCTATATTTGTCATCGTAATAGCAAACAACTTTGTAACAAAAACCGCAATCAGTGTGTTTATGAATAATTGTAGTGTTACTTTCTTTTGGATTACCACCACAACCGGAAACTTTCTCTATTATCGTTTCAAAATCCGCATATATTATGAACGGTGCCGGTAGTTCTCTGCTGTAATTTTGAAGCTTACAGCTGATCCTTCTGCAGGCATGTTAACTGCTTGTTTACCATTAATTATCATGCACTCTCTAGTGTGTTTTTTCAAGATCTCTTCACTAGAGAAACACTGCAAACAATACATGCAGAACCACTTTTTCTCTTTGTGTTTTGTTTCATTATACATATAGCTATTGAAGTCTTTCATGAGAACGTAATGCTGATTGACGATCTAACCGCTTTCTTTAGATTTGCCATTAATTAACACTAGGTTTATCTCCCGATCTTTCTGTGAATTTGAAATATGAGGTGGAAATTTTTTTCCAAAGTCATAACCGAGAACGTTGATTCGAGTATTGTTCTGTTTTTCAATCTCTGGAATATCCTTAATCCGTACCGGAAATTCAATTTCACCGTAGTCTAATTTTTTTTAACAAATTCACGATCACACAGCTTAATTCTCTGAGGGTTTTCATCTTGAGGATTTAAATATCTAATGTGGCACCAGCGGAAACACTCATTATCGTTATTTTGTAGATTGATCAATCCTTTTTTGAATTTTGTAAAACTTTCGGCAAAGGAATGTAAGAGGATCCTCTTAACGGTTGATACTTCACTATATTTATGTAACGAGAATCAAAGATTCGATAGTCCAACCGGATCCTTCAGATACCCACACCCCGATCTTGATTGATCTCTTGTTGAGAGCTCGATAGTTCCTCATCAATCTTAGTTTCACCTAAAATTGTTTTAGCTTTACTATTGAAATGAGCTGTTTTTTGTATCACTTCAGCTTCTTTACCCATCTTTGTAAAGGTTATCTTTAAAGTTTCAACAAATTTGAAAGCAGATTCCCCGGATATACGCTCACCCAACCACATCTTAAACTCATCACTAAGTACTTTTCTTGAGAGTTGTAACTGTTTTAAAGGATCGCTACCGCTAACTATAGTATCTCGAATGATTTTGTGAATCCTTTCAAAGCTTTTTGAATCTCAATTACTTTTGGTTTAGCTTGCCTTTTATAAAGTTCGGTTATTTTTTGTTTCAAGTCACTGAGTTTAGGGGAGACCTTTTTTATTACGCTTTACCCCGATTCTTTAAACCAGTCTGCCCATTTAGAAAATGTGTCAATTGATTTTTCAACAGCTTTTGTAAACTCCTCGGTTTTGCTTTTGTTAAAGTGACTACTTCAGGCTTGAGAATAGGTAAAGCAATATCTGGTATAGGGTCATCAAGAAGTGGTCTAGCAGGAGCTTCATCCTCATCAATGAAATTTATTTCACCCCTAGATCTAGGAAGTGAAGGAATAATATATTCAATTAGATCAGCTTTTCTCAGGGGTGAGTAACGTTTGAGATTTAGATGTTTTGCAAGTTTTTTTCAGTTCAGGTAATTGTTTGCGCGCTAGTTCCTTCCTCACAGTAGATCTTTCGGTACTGCGAGACTGAAGGCCAGATCTTTCAATATAATCGATTAGATCAGATTTTTTTCAATTGTGAATAACGGTTTAGCTTGAGGCGCTTTGAATAACTTTTCAATTCGGAAAGATTTTTTGGCCATAAATTTTCATCCATTTTTTGACTATATCTACATATAGTCAAGATAATTTTTAAAATGGTTTGAACCTCTTTAATCCAATTCATTTTTCAATTTTTCATTACACATTCGCGTGATGAAAAAGCTTAAGATCTCATTAATTCAGCTCCTCCAACAATTTAAACCTGTTTCTCAACACCCCCTCCAACTCTTCCAACCTGTTTTTCAACTCTTCAAACTCTCTCAACTCTCTCTGCCTGTTTCTCAACGCCTCATCCAGCTCTTCCAACTCTTTCAACCTGTTTCTCAACACCCCTCCAACCCTTCCAACCTGTTTCTCAACTCTTCAATCTCTTTCAACTCTTCCAACTTCTTTCTCAGCATCCAATTCAACTCTCTCAACTCTCTCTGCCTGTTTCCCAACACCCCCTTCAACTCTTCCAACCTGTTTCTCAACTCTGCAAACTCTTCAAACTCTTTTAACTTGTTTCCCAACTACCCCTCCAAGTCTTTCAACTCTTTCAACTTTTTTGACTTCTTTCCCAACACCTCATCCAACTCTTCCAGCTCTTTCAGCTTGTTTGTCCTGTGTATGTTTTTCAGGTTATTTTCCAACATGTGTCTCAAATCTTTGAAATAAAAATTTAAATTCATGTTTGTGTTGTATATGTTTTATATTTTTAATATTTTTTAAAGCTGTTTTAAATCTTTCACATCCACCGGGGAGTTGAATTTTTCAGGGTAACCACTCCACTTAACTGACACTTTTCTTCGCTTAGGGTCTTTTCGAATGATTTTCTGAATTCTGAATATCTCCTGTTTGGCTTTCAACAGCTCTTGTTCATAAAAAGACCTGTTATCTCCTCACCAGATAAATCTTTCAGTTTATAAGTGATCGGATTCGTGTATTGAATCTTATCGATAGTAAAAATCTCTTCAGTCTAATTCGTGGAAAACCTTTATCGAAAACTTTTAGCTTGTACTTTGATATCCTAACCTTATCGCCTACTTTAAATTTTGGCTTCTGATATTTCAGATCTAACGGTTTCACATCCCCATATAGATTGAAACAAACAGTTCCGTGGTTCTTTTTATTTGAAGCTTCTGTGGGAGCCATTCCTACACTTGAATGTTTTGTATTATTGTATTTCTCAACAAGTTTTGGGAGGATATCTAGATACTTTGTGTAGTAAACTGTTTCCACATTTTATTTTTCATAGTCCGGTTCCAACGCTCAACCACTGAAGATTTTTCTTCATTTTCTGTTGAATAAAGTTTTATTTTATGTTTACCTAGTAAGTCTTTTACGTAATCGTTATAGAACTCTGATCCTTTATCTGTCCACAACATCTTCGGTAATCTATCCTCTTTGAAGATACATTCTAAAGCTTCAGCAACACCTTTACCTCGTTTATTTTTTAACGGAACAATCCAACCATATTTACTAAAAACATCGATTACCATCAGTAGATAACGATATCCTTTATTCCACTAACTGAACTGCTGCATATCAACTGAGTCTGCAGCCCACACATCATCGATACGATTGCCGATAACGCGCCGTCGAATAAAGTTACGTTTAGCTTTGCTGTGTAGCTCATCAGCTAGATCTTTTTGCCACCTTTCCTCATTGGTAGTTAGATTACCCGACGGCCCTATACGTTTTTTGGATTTCTATTCCAAGTTTTTGTTTTGTGTTGATTTAAAATCTTCCTGTCTGCCCCCATTTTGGCATTTCACCATAAGGAATGGAATCCAACGATTTGACCATCGCTTTATCACATTCGCCTTTGTTTTTACCCATGTCGTAACAGATATCATAATGAGCAGCTATCTCATCAACCTTATGTTTTGGTTGAACGTACCACTCTTATACGCGCCCCGTTTCAGGATCGTATCTCAATTGTTTGTCCAACGGATTATACGGGCCCATGTATTTGTAATCGCTAGGGGTCCATCCTCCTTTCGGTTTTGGTAACCTACCAATAGCTTTATGAATATCGAGAGCTCCTCCATCAAGGTCTTTTCTGTCAGTTTTATACTTGATATTCGGTCTTACTTTTGTTGATAGCTGATCTAACACATCCTTACCTGTCTTTTGAATAACAATAATAATAATAATAATAATAATAATGTTTATTTCTTATATTGCGCAGTCTAACATGCAATAAATATATGATCGAATGCGCATTACAACATTGAAATCTTAAAATAATAAATGGCTAATCCAATTAATGATAATAATAATAATAATAATAATAATAATTTACAATTTTCGGAAAGCAATAAAAATAAAAAAATTAAAATATGAGTTGATAAGAGAGCTAATAAAAGCTAATTTAAAAAGATGTGTCTTTAGTAAAACTTTAAAAGTGTTCAATGATTGACATTGTCTAATTTCTAAAGGGAGTCGATTCCATACTTTGGGCGCGGCATTTTCAAACGCCCTATCACCTAGTGTATTGTCCTTTAGAAGTATGCCCTGGTGTGATCTCAACTGATACCGCGAGCTCCCTTTGATTTTTATCAAGTCTAAAAGATATTGTGGTGCGACACCGTAAATACATTTGTGAACTAGCATTGCTATCTTGAATTCTATTCTATGGGTAACCGGAAGCCAGTGCAGGTTGATCAGGGATGGTGTTATATTATCATACCTGGATACAGTACATACCAGCCGAGCTGCCGCGTTCTGCAGGCTTTTCAGCTTACCAAGATGAACAGCGGGCGTACCGTACAATAAACCGTTGCAGTAGTCTAATCGTGACATTATAATAGCCTATACAATGGTCTTCCTATTGTCATATGATAAATACTTTCTGATACGCCGGATGTTGTTTAGATGGTAATAAATAGCCTGACATATGCTGTTAATATGTGTGATCATATTCATGTTTGCATCAAACCAAACACCAAGATTTCTAACCGAGTAGACAGCAGAAACCATTACCTCACCTACTTGCAAGTCATTTATCATAACCTTATTTAACTGTGCGCGTGTACCTATAATAAGAAACTCAGTCTTAGCATCATTCAGCTGAAGTTTGTCTTGGACCATCCAGGTTCTTATGTCCCTGATGTAGGCTTGTAAAGCGTCAACAGCATCCGTCTCAGTAGCAGAACCATCTGGCTTAAATGAGATGTAGAGCTGCGTATCATCAGCGTATGCATGAACGTTAGGGAGATGGGATTCAACAACATCGAAGAGCTTACTTGCGTACAACGTGAAAAGCAAGGGACCTAGACATGATCCTTGAGGTACCCCTTGGGGAGATCAAAGTCACTCGAATAGCTCCCGTTAATCACGATTCGCTGTTTCCTGTTTAATAAATACGAGTGAAACCATTTAAGAGCGGTACCTGTAATTCCATACGTCACGTACAGGCGATTCAGCAACACTTGGTGGTCAATCGTGTCGAATGCTGCACTCAGGTCTAACAATACCAAGAGAGTAACTCGTTGATTGTCCATTGCAGCTAGTATGTCGTTCTGTATCTTCAGTAGGGCAGTCTCTGTGCTGTGACCCAGTCGATAGGCTGACTGGAGGATGGGATACAAGCCTGACTGAGTAACGTGATCAGTTGTCTGATCATAAACTGCCCTTTCAACCAATTTAGAGAGGTATTGCAGATTACTCACAGGTCTTAAATTGGATAAGGAAGTCCCTTGCTTGGTCTTCTTCAGTCTTGAATCCACGAGGGCCGTTTTCCAATCAGATGGAAAATGTCCCAAGGAGAGTGAGGAATTCACGACATTAGTGATGATAGGGAGAAGCGTATCGGACATGCCGACTACTAAATTGGTCGGCATAGGATCGAGTTGACAGCTTTTCTTCGATGATCTACTGACCAGCTTCCTCATATCTTCCACAGAGTACGTATTGAAATGATCAAGTTTCCTATCGCCTGTAAATACTTTATCCTCAGCCACCGCCCCAGGGTGAAGAGTGCACGCATCAAGCTCTGCCCGAATCTTTGCAATCTTACGGTCAAAAACCGCCCGATATCGTTGGCTAAGATTGAGTTGTCCGTGTATTCTGGAAAACACAACTCATTCCTCGGAAGTAACAGTGATCGAGTGGCCCTAAATAACTTTCCTTGGTCTTCACTATTGTCTTTCACAAAGTCTGAGTAGAAAGCGCGCTTAGCCCCTGTACTTATGTAAGTAACATGGTTCTTGAGTTTCTTGAATGCCAACAAATCTTCCTGTGATCGTGTTCTTCTCCATCTCCGTTCTGCTTTCCGGCGTCCTCTTTTTGCCTCAGCTATCTCACTGGTATACCAGGGTACCTTGGGCCTAGCCCGCACTGTTTTGGTTTTTAAAGGTGCATGACGGTCAAGAACTTGAGAGAGTGTGGTTGTCTAATCCTCTACAAAGGAGTAGCTTTTGGCATTGCATAATTAATAGCTTTCTTTTGTATATTCGGGTCTCTCATCGATTCACTAGCATAATATCGACCCATCTCCACACCTTTTTTAGCTAAGTAAGGAATGCCGTGGTGTAAAGTTAAATCTAAAGCTGTTTCAGCTAAAGTATCCATTATGCCATATATCCATTATAATTAGTTTCCCTGATTCTTGACAAATTTTGTTTTAGTTTACCGCATTCAGCGCATCTACATTTTAATAGTGTACGACCGTTTTTTATTTTAACGAAAGTTTCACTTCCAGGAACACATTCTGTCTGCCGGCGTTGTTCCACGCAATAAGATAACTTGATCTCAGTATTTACTATTACACCATAAAATATTTTTATAACAGATTGTTATAAAATTAAGATATACACCGCTTCACAAGTTATCGCTAGTGAAATATTTCTTTATGAAACCTTCATTGTAATCTTGAACTTTAAGAGAAAATACTTTCAGTACATTATAAAAACTTTTTTGATTGATAACAGCTTCATTCAAAAAGTATAAGCAATAATAAGCGCATCTTACCGAGTCTAGTTTTTGTAAGGGGCTGCCGCTATTGTATAGGTAGCGCACTCCTAATCGATCTCCATAATCAACAAGCTCTTGCGCAGGAGGCAAAGAGAAGCTATCAAAGTAATATATTACAGGTGATTTACCTCGCCTGTTTTTTCACGTAAACCCCAACCCAATGGGTACCCGGTCCTATCTGATCGTCAAGATTTATTATAAAAGATCCACCATTACTGGCTAAAGATCTGAAATCTTCAGAGTCTCTTGAGAGAATACCTTTCAAATTCGGTACCCTGAGATAATCTACCCACCGAAGAAGATCAAAATTGCTTAGCGGTATATCTTTAAACACAGGTTTTATAAAATTGCGCCTAGCAGCGGTATGTCCTTGAACGGGCTGTTTTCTCCTAATATCAATCCCTTCCCCTTTTTTGAATTTTTTCCCACCCCCGCTCTAACGGGATTTTCCCACGTTCCATAATATGGTGGAGGTCGAAAGGGTATTGAATAAGGTTTTGGACTGACCATCAGTCCTCTTCCCCTTGCTGACCAGGGTGGTATGCTCAATCCTTTTCCAACTGAAAAGTGAAAAGCTATAGGTATTCCTATTGCAGCGAGAGTCCCTAGTAATCCACCGCGTATTTGTCTTTGTGTGGGTTTGAAGCTCAATCCTCTTTCTGATTTATAAGCAGATCTTATTGATTCTTTTTGTTTTTTAGTTAGCTCTTTATCCAGTTGCGCTAACATAGGTAGAAATTTCGGTGGTATACCGATGCCTTTTCCAAAGATTTTTTCTATTCCTAAACTACCAAGAGCTGTTGCTGCTCCTGTCGCTAAAGCAGGTGTGACGTTTGCTGCAGCTTTTCCTACAAATGGTAACGGCTTTGTTTCGAGACTAAGCATCGAAGAGAATAGCGACCCACCTTTAGCGCCGACTTTTCTAATCTGTGTTTTCGAAATGTTGATATCGACGCCTGTCCGCCTCGCTTTCGCTTTATTTATTCTGTTCATCTGTGTTTTTGTCAACATTAGTTCATGAGAACCGGTTAGTTGATCTTTATTCAATCTGATCGTTATCGCGGAACTGTCGTTAAAAGCTTTGGAAAGTTCATCTAATTGAGAGGTGAAAGGTGTTACTCCATAAGGATGATACATTTTGAGAGGTGTATTTTAATATTATCTCAGATAATATTTCTGAATTTGATTTTTTGGTGAGGTGAAATTTTATGCTTTGATCAATAGTTTATTTGATTCCGTGTATAACGATATCTCTTTTTCATGGAGGACTAAAGCATTCATAGTATAATTCGATGTTGGCGCAGGATTTATTTCATATCTGAAAGTAAGCGTCACAACACTATTTTTAACATCCCCTTCTTGATTTCTAAGATCCAAGTACAAGTTTACTGAAATTTACTCTATTGATGCATGGCCCTGATAACACATCACCGTAAGCCGTAATCCGTCTTCATTTCCAATTGTGGGTAGTACATGCTGCCATTTATATCCAGTTGCGCTTTTGTGAATTTTCCTCCACCCGTACCAATGTTGAAAGTCTCAAAGATGAATGGGTTATGTTCTTGGTCTCCATAATGAGCTGTTCGAACAACCCAAATGAAAACATGCCTGGGCCTTCGTATTCCTGTTGTTATTCTAAAGAAGTTATTCGATGACGTCGTCTGAATTTTTTCTTGAAATTTCCTAAGATAGGTCCACTTCTTCGGTTTCAGATAATTTTCTGCATAAAGTCTCATTCCAGCCTCATTGAAAATTATTTTCGGGCACCACAATCTGAACACAACTATACATTCCGCTACTGCCGCGTTTTTAAAGGTAATGTTGTTGTCATCTTCAAGCTTTAACAGAATATTCATCTTAATGTTTGGGTGAATGTTATTTTTGAATGCGGCGAAACAGCTATACATGTTCAAAGGGATGGAGATCTTATTGACATTTGCAGCATCTGTAAGAATTTTTCGTTTAGCAAAACCTTCATTATATAGCGGCTGTGCTAGTCTTGCTTCGGTTAATCCGGTAGATGTGTCAAGATAGAAAAATTGGTCCTGCCCCACCGATTCTGCATAACTTCTTTGAATAATTGAGAAGCTGTAATACGTTCGATGTCTCATTTGCTCTTGAATTGTTGTAAACAGTTACACCGTTACATTCAACCTGTATCTCTTTAATAAATGTATTCCCGTTTGTTGCTGTACCGTCTCGATCTCCAGCATTTGCACCGGCTGTAATGCCGGCACCAACAGCAGTTTTAACAAGTTTGAAATCAACTTTGAAGTAAGCGTTATACCAATGGATCGGATTTGCTTCTGAAAACTTATCGACAACAAAAAGATAATTACCTTTTGTCTGTCTAACATTATTACCAACATCACTATTTAAGAGAGAATGCACAGGAAAATCGAGCAAAACGGAAAATTCGTGGCCACAGACGAAAACCTAACCTACCCTCATTTTAAGTCTCTAGAGAGGTACTGGCGAGTTTACAAACCTCCTGGGGTTTATTTTCCGAAATACGGTCGATTTTTGGAATTATTTGAGATTTTTTATTTCGCCCGTCTGACGCCTGAAATTAGCCGCCTCACAAGGGAAGATAGACCGGCCGAAATAGCTGCTTCGCGTAACCAAAAATGTCAACCTATCGGCAATCTAACACTTAATTTCTATAAAATGGACATCTAGCATCCTATTTACGACAGATTTCCGATTCTGAAGTGTAAAATCAACGCTTGTTAACCGCTTTCTAAATGGCCAGTTGACAAGAGCTTACGAATGCAAAAGTTTATAGGCAAAACTGAAATCGAGCTCCTGGTTATGGGAATTCTCCGAATTGCCCCAAATTTTAGTTTTGAAGTCTCGAGATATAGTGTTTTAACGTACATTAAATTTTGGTTGGGTTTTTTAGCGAGCGCTTCAGAATAAGTCGACCGATTTGAAGAAATTTTGCGCTAAGTGACCTCAAATTGACCTCAGAGTGTTTGTTTGATTAACTATTCGCATCGGTTACATTGAAATGAGCGCTCCATATTAACTAATATTCTCATTCCATATTTCATTTGATAATGAATTTGACTTACCACTATATAATGGAGTCGAATAGGTGCAAGGATTGTCTTGAAGCGGCAGAATGAAGCCGAGTTGTTGTCCAAACTAGATCTGATGTAAAAGTTTCAGAAATTCCTTTGTCAAATTTGCCTATAATTATATGTGAATGTAAGAAACGCTGCAGCTCATCAACCAAATGCCTGGGTAAGTTGTTGAGACATCTGTGACACACTTAGATCTGTTTTAGTGTTGGAGTGTTGGAACTGGAGCTGATAAGAGCTCACTCTAGAGCTGGTAAGACCCGACTGATGCAGGGCGTTATTGTCGATTGCGTGACAGATTTGGAAACACCCTACGGGATAAATCTAGTCTCCGAAAATCCCGCCACCCCCAAATCACTTTTCTAATGGTCCATCTTTAAAGATAAAATATCCAAAAAATAATAATCAAAGGGTATATTCACGTAACAATAGCCGTGAAGCGTCTCGGTTGCATATCTGAACAAAACGTGTGCCAGCATCTCCATCATGGTGTTTCGTCCGCAAAATTCCTCAAAGAAAACACATTAATATAACTATTCGTTTCTTTATTTTTCGGTAGGTTAAACGAATTATTTAGTTAGTCCTGGTCGAGAAACAGTCCCTCAGGTGCAATCGAGTGGCAGCTGTTTGGATTTAGCTCTAAAAATTGGCATGTGCTAAAACCAGGAACACCGGAACAAAACCACCGGAACGGAACCACGGAAACAACCGGAACCACCGGAACGAAACCACCGAAACCTGCGAAACAACCGAAACAACCAAAACTGTCGGAAAAGAACGAACGGAACCAACGGAACTACCGAAACGAATTCAAATCAAACTCTTGTTAAAGAGAGTTTTTAAAACATTGTTGGCTTTGCATTGTTTTAAGCCGCGCATTTGGCGCGCGTAAAGAGAGGACGCTAAATCAGGGACCGCACAGAGGAAGGGGCTGGAGGAGCTTTACTCCCCCCCCCCCCCCTCCCCCACTTTTTTTTGCAAAATAAAAATACATGAAACAAAAATTTTTTTAACAAAAATAACGGAGCCAAAAATAGCAAAAAATCAAACACGGCAAAGTCAAAAAATGGCAAAGTCAAACACGCAGATAAATAGACAGAAAAAAGTATTAGTCGTTACAATTATGAAATACGAGCTTCAGATCATTTTATGATGTTGTTTTACTGAAAAGTAAAAGCTATCCCTCCATGACAGGACCAATGTTACCAAGGAGAACTCGCGCGCCGAGAAGGCTGAAATTGGCACTGGAGAGCCAACATATCCTGTAACCGCGCAAGACTATTACAGGCGAATATAGTTTGAAGCTTTTGACTTTATGATGAACGCTATTGACCAGCGTTTTGACCAGACAAGTTTTGATACGTTTGCGAATATTGAGTCTCTCTTAATTAAGACCCTCAATTGATAAGGACGAATCCGAAGAGCTAAAGTTTATGGAAAAACTGTATAACGATGATGTTAATATTTCAATGTTAACTGCCCAGATGGAAATTTTACAAATGCTTCTGAAGGATGGTGATTATTCGTGTTTTGACGACATCGTAGTAAAAATTAAAGAGCTACCCAACCCAGAACGGGAAATGATAAATAATGGTAATTGAATTGAGTGGAGTGCAATTGGGTCTGAAATCATACGCGTGATTCAAAATCGAACAAGCCGCAGCGCGAGTTCGATTTGAAATGACAAGTATGATTTCAGACCAAAATTGCATGACACGAAATTCAATTACCACTTTATTACAGCCATTTCTAAATCACAGTTTTTTTGTCAATATTAATATTTGCTTATCCATGAAATTTGATAGGTTAGTATTAGTTCACATTCATTTTGATCGGTTACAGAAAGGATGCGATTTAGAGTAAAAATTGGTGCGATTTGGGAATAAATTGCACTGTTGAGATCCAATGAGATTGCAAAGATCACCAGTGATTTCAAAATGAATGTAATAAAAGAAGTTATCGCGTTATGTGAGCATATTCTCGTAAATCCGGCAACCGGTGAGGCCGGTGAAAGATCCTTTTTGACTGCTCGGAGGCTAAAAACATGGCTCCGTTCAAGGATGAACCAGTAACGATTTAGTAACCTGACAGTTTTAAACATACACAAAGAAAGAACTGACAGGCTTTCCTCCATTGACATTGCAAACGAATTTACCGGCCGCAACACAAATAGAAAGCGTAAATTTGGCACTTTTCAAGTAATAATGTGCAGTAACTTTAATATCATTCACTTAATTATTTTCAGTTACCGTTTTGTTAAATTTCAGAGTCGTGGAAATATTTTGAATGAATAATTAAACAATTATTGAACTCGGCTTTTGTATGATATGAAGATATGCAGATCTCGGAGGGTGTTATCCTCCTCAAGCCTTCGGCTTTGGCGGATAACACCCTCCTCGATCTGCATAATTCTTTATATCATACTCAGCCTCGTCCCATAATTGCTTGTTATACAGCGTTGAGTTCAAGGCATCTCAAGCAAAATCGTTGGATTTCTGGCTTATTTATAGTAATTACAGGTTGATATCAGCAGTATAACAGTCTATGATATTTCAATATAGTGATAGTGAATTTTGAGACCCGATAGCAACTTCCCTGAAGATGTGGGGAAAAAATTCCACGCGTTTTCTTTAGCCCCCTTCCCCCCACCACCACTCAAAAACTTGCTGCGCGGTCCCTGTAAATCCCTGTAGGTTAAACGAACGTTGCGTTTACAGCCAAGACCAAGTGTCTCCCGATGGTGAGGACATATCTTGAGTTGATCAATGTTTTGCGGGCGTGAAAAGTGATGTGCTCTAAGCTCAACTTATCTATAGTACTCATGCTTATCCATAGTACGGCTGCAGTTGAGCAATGGCATGCATGACTTTGACAGACATTATCCTTGCTACTGAAACCACATTGCCCGCCAACGATCTCTTGAAATGAACACGTTTCACCTTCCATAGAGTAAAAACATGATTTCCGCACTCTAGTGCAAAACCCTGCCCGTGGGGATTGGTCGATTCACGTCTTTGGCAAAGACGCGCAAACACTATTTGCGCAACCTGGAATTCAGCTAAGTAGGGGTGCCGAGTCGATTAGGAAGTCTGGATCCGAATTTCCGATCGAGCACAAAATCCGAAAACGGATTTCGCGGCGGATTTTGTTGAAATGAACACGTTTCACCTTCCATAGAGTAAAAACATGATTTCCGCACTCTAGTGCAAAACCCTGCCCGTGGAGATTGGTCGATTCACGTCTTTGGCAAAGACGCGCAAACACTATTTGCGCAACCTGGAATTCAGCTAAGTAGGGGTGCCGAGTCGATTAGGAAGTCTGGATCCGAATTTCCGATCGAGCACAAAATCCGAAAACGGATTTCGCGGCGGATTTTGTTAATAGGAATCTTTCCCCGACATGGATTTCAATCATCAAAATCCGTCGCGAAATCCGTTTTCGGATTTTGTGTTCGACTGCAGTGAAATCCGAAATATCCAGATTTTAAGATCTGAATCCAAATTTGCCAATCGACTGCACCTGAGGAGCTGTTCTCGACCCCAGGACTAACAGATAATGAAGAAACGAATAGTTATTAGGGTTGTTTCTCTGCGAGAATTTTGGGGAAGCAACATCATAATAAGGATGCTGGTACACGTTGTGTTGATATGAAAATGAGACGCTTTTTCAAAGGGCCATTGTTGCGTGAACTTACCCCTTGGGTATTTTTTTATAATTTTTTTTTTATTTTTGGCTACTTTATTTTTAGGGATAGACCATTGGAAAAGCGATGGGAGGCTGTGGTAAGGATTTTCGGAGACTCAAGAAGCACTTTTCATTTGAATGGAAAAACCGGGGAGAATTTTCTGTCTTAAGGAACGGAACAATTTTTCTCAATCAAAATAGAACTGGAATAGAGTGTTCTTTTTACACTGAGTACTCTTTAAGAAACTAGGTACTAACAAAAACAACACTAAGTAGCACGTCGGAAGTCAACCAAGGAGCATGGAACTAGCTATATAGTGGTACGCCGCAGATGTTACGGGATTTTAGGATCATTCCGACAAAAACAAGAAAGAGGAATACCTCAGATGGTATTCCTTATATGTTGTAAACAAATTCCGGTGGAAAAATCCGTTCCATTTGATTTACTAAGGGAACAACCGGGTTTTCGAAAGTGCCAAGGATTTCGCCCGAGGGGTGTTTCAAAATTTGTCACGTAATCGACAATAGTTCGGGTCTAATCAGCTCCATAATGAACTCTTATCAGCTCCAGTTCCAACAGTAAAACAGATCTAAATGTGTCACAGATGTCTCAGCAACTTACCCAGGCATATGGTTGATGAACTGCAGCGTTTCTTACGATCAGATATAATACCAGGCAACTTCGAGGAAGGAGTTTCTGAAAGTTTTATATCAGATCTACAACAGTTTGGAAAACAACTGAACCCGATTGAAGCCTCTATCGGCTTCATTCTGCCGCTTCAAGACAACACACGCTACTATTCGACGTTATTATACAATGGTAAGTCAAACTCATTCTCAAATGAAATATGGAATGAGAATATTAGTTAATATGGAGCGCTCATTTCAATGTAACCGATGTGACTAGTCAATGTAAACAAACACTCTGAGGTCAATTTGAGGTCACTTAGCGCAAAATTTCTTCAAATTGGTCGACTTATTCTGAAGCGCTCGCTAAAAAACCCAACCAAAATGTTAACGTACGTTAAAACACTATATCGCGAAACTTCAAAACTAAAATTTGGGGCAATTCGGAGAATTCCCATAACCAGGAGCTCGATTTCAGTTTTGCCTATAAACTTTTGCATTCGTGAGCTCTTGTCAACTGGCCATTTAGAAAGCGGTTAACACATTTGTGCTTGTAAATTAATCCAAGCGTAACTGTTAGAACGCGCTGAAAAAGCTACAAAAGCACTTCGCCCGCGGTCTCGCTTACCGTATTTAATAACTTTTATGATGAGTGGAGTTAGGTGAATTTCGCTTCCACGCATTAGTGCTATGACAAACTTCTCTACCGTTTAAAACGGCGATAGAAAAAGGTAGAGTGACCAGTTTGCAACTACATGCACGCGGAGATAAACGTCATAATGGTAATTAAGTAATAATTCATAGTCGTGCGCTCTGTACCTAGTGTTCTTCGCGATAAGTTTGATTTTGCTTCGACTCTGCCAGGCCCGAACTGATGCCCAAGCTATCAAAGAAATAAAACCCAACTGCACAAAAAAAAACCGTTAAGCGCTTAAAGCAACGCTGGTAAGTGAATCTTTTGCCACACTGTATGAAAAAAGGACTTGGGACGAAATGGCGAAGTTATCGCAAAGTAAGATAAAATTGTGAATAACCAGTCTGAAATCGTATTTTTATTCTTTTATCGTGATGTCAAGAAAATGTCCGGTCCAGTCGAACGATTTCGCATTATCTTCAGGAAGAAATACCTCGCTCAGACCCTGCGAGCACATCTTTCCGATTAGGAAAGATGAAAAATAACATCGTGCTTCTTTAGAAGCCACCAAATGAAATAAAGGCAATGACCAACATGATAGCAAACAGTTCTATTATATATACTTATTTATTGTGCCCGTTTTTTCGTTTAGTATTTTTACAATGATGGATCTGCAGTTCTGTAATAACTTACTTTAAACAGCTACCATTTTAAACTTTCGCGGCCACTCTAAGCCTACGATATTCAGCGTTTGTGCAGTTCCAGGTCATGCGCAATTTTTATACAAGATGGCGGTCAACTAGGTGGGACAACTAGTCAACTAGTCAGACATCTTGGAAACAGTTTTGTTGGTTAGCAACGGCAAGCCGTGATGTTTGTGACTTTAAATTTCGCGCGGACTGATTTTTCTGCCTTGTCAGCAGCTCATTAACATGCAGATTAAGTTACTACAGATGACTAGTTTTCTTCAATGGAGTATTACTGCGTATTCTTTCTTCATCGCAACTATTGTTTTCGCAAAGACAATGACTCGACTCGGAGCTCGCTCCAAGTTTCAACCGTCTACAACTTATTCTGCCCCAAATTTCGAGAAAAAGCTATTAACGTGTAGGTAATACATGTGTCTTAAATAATCCGTTCTATCATCTGAGGATTTGTCCTTAGTTTAGAAGAAAAGCGATGCCTAACTCTGATAAGGGTCGTTTTCAATACCGTCGATACCGCAAAATTCCCGATTTTCAAAGTCAAAAGTCTACAACTTAATTTCGTTTATTTCACTTCAAACTAGGCTACGATGATAGATTAACCCTTTAAGTATAGGAATCCGTTCTATCGTGTCAAAGAAATAAAATTTTTGCATTCCCAAAAGACGATTTTAGTCAGTCTGCTGCATCAAAACCACCCATTTTCTTTACTATTGTGATACTTTTATCGCGCATTCATGCTTGAATGGTCCGCTGCAATGGCTCATTGATATGAGCAAATGTCGCACCATTTCTCCCGATGTATTAAGTGTTAGATTGCCGATAGGTTGACATGTTTGGTTACGCGAAGCAGTTATTTCGGCCGGTCTATTTTCCGTTGTGAGGCGGCTAATTTCAAGCGTCAGACGGGCGAAATAAAAAATCTCAAATAATTCCAAAAATCGACCGTATTTCGGAAAATAAACCCCAGGAGGTTTGTAAACTCGCCAGTACCTCTCTATAGACTTAAAATGAGCGTAGGTTAGGTTTTCGACTGTGGCCGCCTTTTGCTCGATTTTCCTGTGCACTTGCTCTTAATGGCGTTTGCAGATCATAGTAGGAGTATTCATATCGTTTGACGAAATCCGGTTTTGTGAAGTTTTCCATAGTCTTTATTATTAACCACCGAAAATTGTTATAGGTGTCTCTTATGTATTGATATCTACTAGTTTTAGCAGCTTTGTTGCTAGTTTCGCCATTACTTTGCCGCTATTCATTTTTGTAAAAGTTTCACCACTTCATGACCTTTCGGCTCTTCTAGTAGAGTTGTGGGTTTACTTGCTAGCGAAGCTTCGCTAGCAGATTTGCTGGTTTCCCGTTCTCTAGGCTTAGAGAAGCGATCGTAAATCTTTTCACCAAGAAGCTGACCTGTTTTTTCACCTATCTTTTCAGAACCTTTTCAATCGCTTTCTCAGCAGCTTTTCTTGCTACTTTGTTTTGCTGTTTTTCCAGTGACTGCACTAGCTATGCTAGTAAGAGTGTCGAAAATTCGTTCTCCTACTGGTGAGGTGGGATGTGATTCACAGTGAATATAAGCGGTCTCTCCTGTATTAGGATCTCGAATTCTTCGTTCCATTTTATTTTATTAGTACTAATAAAATAAATTTTATCATTTAACGAAGTAATATAGACTATCCCTCTTTCATTACAACAGTCAGACTGATATCAATATTATTCAGATCAACTTCTCGATCCTCATCATCGGTAATGTAAAATTGTACCTCAGAAATTACTTTGGTATTGATTTTATTCCAGAGGTAATTCATCGGCTGTATTTCAAAAGTTAGAGGCCTTTCCTTTGTATTTTCTGAGAAACTGTACAAAACATTCGATCGCTTTCCTGAAATTATACTATCGCTCAACAGCGATATTGAAATATACAGATTGTCGATATTATTACTTATATTAGGAAATTTTGTTCCATAACCGCTTGATGTTAAAACTGTTTGATCAAAACCAAGTAGCTCGCCAAAGCTTCCACTGTTCTTGAAGTGAAGTTGAGCGTTCGAACAAAGTTTGTTGTGTTCGCAGTGCCAATAAGCGGTTCTTTGGAATTGGCAAGGTTAAGCCTTCTCAGCCCTGGATGATGAGCTCCGGGATCAGCAAATGACCCAAAACACAGTAATTAAGGGCAATTTTGACACATTCCAAGGTAAATTCTGCAAATGATTCGGCCGACCAGAGAGTGAGTTTAAATGAGCCGAGTGTAGCTCTGTGATCAGCTGTCACGTGTCAAGATACATGCATAACACTGAATACCCAGTCCCCATCAAAATCTTTGGAGAAATAAGGGATTTAATACCCCCACCTCCCTACTCGCTTTTAGTAAAAAAGCTATGATTTCCATACACTTTCTAGGGTACCATAGCACCTTAAGAAATAAAGGTTAATGTAAGTCTTGGAACGGGCAGGTAGATGAATCACTGCATAAACTATGTCACTATCAATAGAATGTGCCGCAGTATTACTATCTTTCAGATACCCTAGTAAATATTCACAGGAAGTTTTATATATTTACAAGATGTTGTGTTTATTTGGAAACAAGCTGGATATTTCTACATCGAGTTATATCTACATGAAGCAAGTATTATACTGTTAAGAAGAAGTCTTTTTGTTGTTGTTGTTGTTGTTGTTGTTGTTGTTGTTTTGTTTTGTTTTGTTTTGTTTTTGTTTTTAAAACGTAACACACCGGTCCCGGCCCCGGCCCCGACCCCGACCCCGGCCCCGAGTTGGCGTTTTACCGACACCTCCCCCCCCCCCCCCAGTAGTATAGTGTTTGGGGGTACGAAATTAATTGATCTCGTTTTCCCCAAACACTATTCTGGTCTCGTATTCTGGAATATATAGTTATTTAATTTGATGGAATATATAGTTATTTAATTTGATGGAATATATAGTTATTTAATTTGATGGAATATATAGTTATTTAATTTGATGGAATCTATAGTTGTTCAATCTGATGGAATATATAGTTATTTAATTTGATGGAATCTATAGTTGTTCAATCTGATGGAACCAAGGTCAGCACACTTCATAAAATGCGTGACATTCTCGGAAAACAGGGAATGAGTCATCGCCTATAGCTGCAGAAAAAAATAGCAAAACTGGTGGCCACCAGAACCTCTCATGAGGGACTTAATTTGGAATTTGAATCACCACCCGTCCCTCATGAGAGGTTTTTTTTTGTTTTGTTTTTTTGAATTCCCACCACCTCACCACCAGAGCTCTGGCCCTATCAGACCCTCTTGGGGCCAATTATTTGTTTTTTCACCCTCCGGCTTGAGATTGAACCGGCACTTCTGTCAAAGCCTAAGCTTCCACTATAGCTCTACCCAACAATCCGACACCATCTAAGGGTGATTTTTTATTTTTCATTTTTATTTTTCATTTTTTTTTATTTTTCATTTTTTTATTTTTCATTTTTATTATTTCAACCCATGGAATAACGGCGGGGGGTTTTCATTATTCCACGGGGTGGCTTGTATACATTTCGCTAACGAAAGGCCCCCGCTTTTTCCAATCGTTAGATACTCTGCATACAAGCCACTCTTTATCTGTGTGAAACAACCCTTATATTTTCGTTTGTATTTTCATTTTTATGCTTGTGGTACATAAATGAAATTTACAAAGATAAAAAATAATACGCATGTGTAAAAAGCGAAAAATCTGACGTAGTTTGATGACTCATTCGAAAGGGAAACCCCCCAAAGAGGGCAGTATTTTAAAACTCACAAAAATCATATGGCGTGACGTCAACAGCTAGATTTCATAATGTCCATAGGCAAAGCTTGTCACGCCATTATCATGAATATACCGCTTGTCGTCAAAGCAGCTGAGTGATACTTTATTTATCTCATAACTTCCAAGTTGATGGTTCTGACTTCTAATTGTTTTCATTCTATGATGCATCTGTTTATTATCAAATAGTGTCTCTTTATAATTTTCATGTTTGATGTTATTCTTAATAATATTCTTACTAATACCTTTTGCTGTCTTCCCTCCTTTCTGATCATCTTTAATATAGCTATACATCTTCGATCTCAGTCCTACGAATTCACATATTGGGACTCCAGCAGTCTCATCTTTCATCTTACCAATTACTTTTTTATTGGTCTTATCGGAGAATGGCGAGCTTTCAGGATAGTCACTGTTATCAAATTTATTTTTATCCTTCCAGAAATTTCTATAGATGTCATGGGTTCCAATTTCATATGTCAGTGAGTCTGTGTCTGTGAATAATAATTTTGCTTCATCTCCATATTTCTCTTTGATGTAGTTGTAATGGAAATCGTACATCAGTGTCTTGCTAAGGTCTAGAATACACATTCCTACATATGCTGGCCGGTTTAAAGTAAGTGTTTCTTTTATCTTATAAACAGCTACCAAATTTTCATTGAAGATTTTACTGCTAACATATGTCGGTTTAGCAGCCATTTTTAATAGTTTCTTTTCATCGGTGACTAATCTGACGTCTACTCGCTTTCTGAGGTTTTCCATCGTTTTTCCAAATACACTGTTATTCATCAGCTTGAAAAAGTCTTTCTCAAAGGCATTTTTAGCGTTAGTTCTTTTCTGAGTGTTGTAATCAATATATTGTCTGAGCCATGCGGACTGATTGAACTCTAGAACTCGATGGACTTTAGTTATTTTCAAACCGAGATCAGTGTATAATTGGAGGTTCCTATAATGGAGCACGTATTTTTCTTTGTTGCTTAATGTTGGTATCAGTTTATGTACCAGACCAGTTGATATTTTATATTTCTTCGCTATGTTTTTACAATAATCTGATAGCATGTCCCCAGTCACTTTGACCTTTTCCGGTGCCAGTGGATAGTCATTGTGAAGATCATGTAACTCTGGGGGGTATTCTAAATCAACTTCAAGAATCAAACCTTTGTTGCTGTCTTCTTTATAGACAGCCAGGTCTAAATTATTGATCTGTTTTTGTGTCAACCATTTGAAACCACCGGTTGGTAAATATTGACTCATAGCCCAACCATACAAATTATTAGCATCAAGATACACGATGTACGTCGAGGGCGCCTTCTCGTCATACTCTTTCATGTATTTATTATTTGCTTTACCGTAACGGTTGGCTATATAGCTGATTCCTCCACGCATACCCTTTTCAATGAACTGGAACATATCAATGTCTGTCATCAATTCTAATTTTATGTCAGTCATTATTAGCATGGCGTCCCAAGATAAACCGGGAGATGTGAAATAGTGACACGGGTCCAGTTTATAGTACTCAAGGCATGTTTTTCTGAAGTTTTCAAATACATCAGCCAGTAGGAGTACATCTGTTTTAAGGTACAGGTCATGATAATCACCCATGTTTTTCAAAGAGAATGTTTCCCACACTGTCTGAGCATGTGTATAGTCTTCATCTGATATATGCGTATCACTCAGTATGCTATAGAATTCATCTTTTGATGGCAGCTTCTGATTGAATTGATCGAAACTGTCCATGTAGTCGTAAGGATAAACACCTTTCTGTGTCATCAGATTAAGATCCTTTCCCTTAAACTCTTGTGAGGTGTATTTTAAGGCTTCTCTAGGTAGATTGCCTACAAGTTTTTCCAAACTGGAGCTCATGAACTGGAAACTATCAATGAAGGTCAAGTGGTTACCAAGCATGAAAGCCATATACTTCTCCATGTTATTTGGGATAGCATTGATATTCATTTGACAGTCTTCACCTTTCTTGTTTTTGTAAGTGTGCTTCTTAACAATAGCTCCAATCTCCTGCATAATAAAATGACTATCATAGCCTCTTAGATTGTGAAATATGACTGGTATTTTTATTTCTTCTGGGTTCACTCTGAGTTTCAGATTACAATCTTGGTGAGCAGAACCTCTGTATTTACCAGTGATGTGACAATGATCTCGGACTCTAATATCCTTTTCAGTATATTTCTTATCACAGATGTGACAAACTTTGGCTTTTCGGAATTTCTCTTCATCATCTTTAGTCATTTTCAATGGTTTGTTAAAATTTTTTTTCACAACATTCTTGCAATATTTGACCTCCTCCAGCATAGCTTTCATGAATTTGTACACAGCCTTTTCACCCCTGTATATTACTGCTGGTTTGCTGTATTTATCGTCATAGCAACAAACAACTTTATAGCCGTAGCCACAGTCAGTATGCTTCTGATAGGCTTCAGTATATGATTTATCACTGTTGGGTTGACAACCATGTATTTTCTCAGTTATGGCCTCAAAGTCAGCATATATAACAAATGGTACCCGCTGTTGTTTATGAAAGTTGTAGAATTTCAGTATGTTGTTATCTTTGTTTGGCATTTTTATTGCCTGTGTGCCATTTACTTGCATGCAGTTGTCCTTGTGATCATTCAACACTCTTTCAGAGCTGAAGCATTGAAGACAGTGCATACAAAAGTGTTTTCTTTCTTTGTGCTTTGTTTGATTGTACATGAACTTATTGAAATCTTTGATTAGCACATAATGCTTGTTTTCATTTTCAGTTATTAGAAGCAGATTCAAGCAGTCTGCATATTTCTCTTTTGATACATATATTGGATAAGATTGTTTCTCCTCATAACCAAAAACATTGATGTTGATCTCATTTTGTTTCTCTATCTTGTTGTAATGCTTGGTTGCAACTGGGAATTCAATCCCTGTATAATCCAATTTTTCAATGTATTTTTTGTCAACTTTTTTAATCCTCTGTGGGTATTTCTCTTGTGGGTTCAGGTGTCTGATGTGACACCATCGGAAGCATTCATTATCCTCATTTTTCAAGTTAATCAAACCCTTCGCACTGTTTCTGAGTTCATTCGGTAGTTTAATGTATGAGGAGCCCTTCATTGGCGCATATTTCACAACATTGAGGTAATGGCTGTCAACAGATTCAATTGTCCAACCTGAACCTTCAGATACCCAAACTGCAATCTTATTCATTATTTGGTCTTTTGACAACTGTAGTGATTCAGTTACTTCCAGATTATCCACAATTGTTTGAGCTACACTATTGAAATATGCGGTTTTGTATTCTATTTCTCCGTCAGTCATTTTTGCAAATGTTACCTTGAGTGTTTCAACAAATTTGAGACCTTTAATTTCATTCAACAATTTTATAATATTATATGCAACAGCCTTTCTTGTGTTTTGCAGTTGCGCAAGCGGGTCTTTGTTATTTTTTATACTGATTTCAAAAGATTTTGTGAAACCTTTCAGAGCTTTCTCTGTTTGCTCTATTTTTGTTCTGGTGTTGGAACCGGCACAGGCTTTTTGGATCTTGGGGCGGGAATTGGTCTCTTTTTCAATTGCTCTATTTCTTCCAACCATTCTTTTGGTGGGGCTGGTAATCTTTTTCTTTCGAAGTAATCAACCAATTCTTTCACAGTTGGTCTTTTCGTCCTTGGGCGGGAATTGGTCTTGTTCTTGGTTTAGGTACAGGTTTTGTGTCATCAACTATAATAACTTTAGGCTTTTTCTGCTGCTTCAACAGCAATTCGATTAGCTTGGATTTGCTCAATTTTTTGAGACTTTTCTTGTCCATATTACTACTAGTTTCGATAATTTTTTCCATTTATAATATATCTATAGTTATTATTTCTTTAAAACATTTCCGTCTGCGTTTAAATATGGTTGAGAATTCAATTGATCCAATTACTGGATCCTTTTGAATTGTAATTATTGAAGAATATTTTTTTGATGTTTTTTTGTTTTAATATGACAAGATTTTCCTGCCATTGTGTAGTTACGTCCTGTCTTACATATGTTACAGAACCATTCTTTATTTAGCATATAGGTAGTCTTGTGTTTTTTTCTTTCCTCATCACTGAGAACTCTAGGCCTTCCCCGACCTCTCTTGACATTTTGATTCTCCATATATAATCTATATATTTTATTTTTAAATCAATTTAATTTTCTTTTAAATCTTTCCTTCTTGATAAGTATAATTTGCTTTCTTCTAAGTGTTTAGTTATTTCATGAATCAAGTCTTCAAAACTATTGCTCATGAGGTATTTGCATTTGTTTTTCTCATACATTAGCTTCATATCAGACTGTTTGTCTGACACTTTATACACACCTGTTGGGCTTTTAAATTCAAGACAAAGAGCATTGTATTTTCTTGTGGGATTCATTAGCATTAAATCACATTGTCCAGCCATATATCCTTTCTTATAACTTCTGATTCTCATGTTCGGGCTTATTTGATTTTCACCTAATCCCGCCACCATTAATGCGTCTTCATATTTCTTTCTGATGAATGACACAATCTTGTAGTGCAGATCATCTTCACTTTCAATCATCAGCATATTATTGCTTCTGTCATTGAACTGTTTGTAATATCCCTGTTTCCTGATTGATGGTAATACTTTCGATGTAACCCAATGTTTGAATTTTACTGCTTCCTGTTTTTTAGAGGACAGTATTAGTGAATAAAGTCCTGATTCATTTATAAAAAAACATTTGAAAGTTTTTTCAATGGTCTCAGCACGAGGTAACGTTTCGTTACATCGTGAATCAGTGGCCTCAGCACGAGGTAACGTTTTGTTACATCGTGAATCAGTGGCCTCATCACGAGGGACCATTTTGTTACATCGTGAATTTATGCTGATTTTGTGGTCTCTTAAGATTCTATCATCAGATAAAACATGATCCTTGATTGCTTTTTGTGGATTTTTATAGTCAAGAATAGAAGCTATGTCTCTACCTCTGAACCAAATCTCATTGTTGTCATCAAGATAACAATCTATTGATACATCCAATTCTTTATTATTGTAGGAATATTTTTGCATTTGTATATTATAGTAATTTATTTTTTTAATTCATTTTCAACATGTGTTTAAATATAGTCAGGAATAATAATATTCTTGGCTACATAATAGCAAATGACAGTATGTACTACTGTAGGGTCTACTCACATATATGTTAGATAATTTTCTCTTTATAATATGTCTTTTAAATCCTTGAACCGTATCCAACTGTTAAATTCGTCACTGTAACCCTTCCACTTCACCAAAGCTTGTTTCTTCTTGTAATCTCTGCGAATGACTTTATCAATACGGAATACATCCTGTCTGGCTTTCAATAATTCAGCTTCATAAAAACTCCCTTCAATATCTTCATCGTTGAGATCCTTTATTTGTATGTTATTGGATTAGTGTACTGGATCTTATCAACTGTAAACACTTCTTCAGTCCAATTTGGTGTATAGCCCTTGTCGAACACATTCCGTTTATACTTAGATATTCGAACCTTATCACCTATTTTGAATTTCGGTTTCTGTTTTAATGTTTTCATATCACCATACAAATTGAAGTAAACAGTTCCTTCATTCCTCTTATCAGATGCTTCAACGGGTGTCATCTTTATGCTTGAATGTTTGGTATTATTATACTGTTTCACTAATTTTGGTAACATGTCTAAATACTGTGTATTACCTTGAACAGTGAACTGCTTCCACATTTTGGATTTAATTGCCCTATTCCATCTTTCAACTACTGATGACTTCTCTTCATTCTCAGTTGAGTACATCTGTACACTATGTTTCTCTAGCAAGTCCTTCAAGTGTTTGTTGTAAAACTCTTTTCCCTTGTCGACCCATAAATACTGTGGTTTTCTGCCTTCCTTGAATATTGTTTTGAATGCTTCAGTGACAGATTCACCTTTCTTATCCTTCAATGGGACAATCCAACCATATTTGCTGAAGACATCAATAACCATAAGAAGATATCGATAACCTTTATTCCATTTACTGAACTGTTGCATTTCAACTAGATCACTTGCCCATATTTCATCAATTTTATTTACAATCACACGCCGCCGAGTGAAATTTCGTTTTATGGGTGCATGTAATTCATCAGCTAGTTTTTCTTGCCAGTTTTCTTCACTCGACGGCTTTTTCCGTTTTTTGAAACACCGAGACCAAGTTTCTGTTTTTTGTCAATTAAGAATCTAGCTGTTTGACCCCATTTTGGCATCTCACCATATGGTATTTGATCTAGTGACTCGACCATTGTTCTATCACATTCACCTTTATTTTTTCCCATATCATAACAAATATCATGATAAGCTGCTATTTCATCTACTTTATTGTAAGGCAGGACATTCCATTTTGTGACCTCACCTGTGTTTTTATCATACTCTAACTGTTTATCGAGAGGATTATAAGGTCCCATGTATTTATACTTTCCGGGTGTCCATCCACTTTTTGGTTTAGGAAGCTTGCCAATAACCTTATGAATGTCAATAGCACCGCCATAATCTAATCCTTTGATATCTGTTTTGTAAAGAATATTTGGTCTCACTTTTGTTGAGAGTTGTTTCAAAGCTTCTGACCCAACCTTTGTGATTGCAGGCTTTGCGAGGGAAAGTCCTTTGTCAATTAATTTCTTTTGCAGCTTTGGATTTCTCATTGCTTCTGATGCATAATATCTACCCATTTCAACACCCTTCTTCGCTAAATAAGGGACTCCATGTTCTAAGAATCCTGTTAGCGCCATATCTGCGGCTGAATCTAGTATGCCCGCCCCTTCAGACGGGCTATTCAGTTTCCCCGATTTCTGACAAATTTAGTCTTTGTGATTCCACATTCAGCACAAGTACATTTCATCACAGTTCGACCATTTTTTGTCTTTTGATATCTTTCACTTCCTGGTACACATTCAGTGACTTTCTTCTGTTTAACACAATATGATTTCACCATTATACATATAAGTTAGATATTTTCTTTAAAAACTTGTTTCACTTCACATATTATTATAACATCTTCGCCGAATTGGTTCTTGAGTACTATCATTATCTTGTCATTACGAACTACAACAGGTGTTCCAACAACTTGCACAATAATTGTTTCCATATAATTTAGTTAGATATTCTTGAAATAATTTATGATAAACCTGTGATTGACCCTTGTGTCTGTTGGATCAAATTCAGCATTATGTATTGTATTAAGAATGGATCTCCCATTTTGTCTCTCGAGAAGATAGTACAAACACCAATATCCACACAAGACTGAATCTCTTTCTTGTATCTCATCTCCAGAGTATTCAAGTTGTTTTCCACTTGTAGCCATGTATTTCTGTACTTCTGTTGGCATCATTAAACCAAATGAGTCAAAGTATTCACAGATCTATCACCAATTCGATAACATACCCAGTGAGTACCAGGTCCAATTTTGGAATCAAGATTGACTATCCCACATTCATTGTTTTTGATTTGTCTCGGCAGATTGTCTCTTGAAAATACTCCTCTGAAATGTTTTATTCCAAGTTGTTTAACCCAATTGATTAAATCAAAGTTGGATAAGGGTTTGTTTACAAAATGGTTCCTAGTATGGGGATTGAATTGAATGGACTGTTTTTGCCCAGTAGAAGTCCTTTTCCTTTTCTTTTTTTTTTTCATTCCATAACCGATTGGGTTATCCCATGTACCAAAAACAGGAGGGGATTGCCATGGAATCATAGCATGTTTCCCACTTTTCTTTCTGGGTACAATGTCATCTGGAACATGAACAGGTATTGACCGTCTTGGACGGCTGCTTTCAACATGCAAACCTTTTCCAAATAACCCTTGACTGCATCAATGGCTAATGGGATCCGATACTCGCCAGTATTGTTCCAATACCCTTTCCAGTCTGAGCTTTTGTTGGTTTGATAGCAAGTTGTCCACCAGACTGCATCGCATTTATAAGATCAGCCATTTGTCTCACATTCAATAAATTTCTAAAATTCAATAGTTGGGGAAAGTTTTATTGGGAATAATGAATCCTCCTTTTTGTTTCTTTCCAAATAGTTTATCAATGCCGAGACTTGCTAATGAAGAAAGAGCACCTGTAGCCAATGCTGGAGCCGCTTTAGCTACTGCTTTACCTGCATAAGGCAATAGTCTTGTTCCAAGTGAAAAAAGACTGGACCAAAGAGAACCTCCTTCTACAACAGCTTTTCTGATTTGTGATTTTGATATTTTGATGTCTGAACCTTTCCTGATCTTCTTGATTTCATCAGTTTGTTGATTTGTGTCTTAGTCAACATTAGTTGATCATTTCCAGACAATTCACTATGTGTCAACCTGATTGTTACAGGCGAATTTGTTGCATAAGCTTTTGCTAGCTTTTGTTTCTGACCCTGTGAAAGTTTCACTCCATGAGGATGATAAGTAGTCATATAATATATGTTTATACTAAATTGTATTTAATACAAACAATCATTTAATTTATTTAATTTATTTAATTCAATTAATTATTTCCAATTAATTATTTAATTTACATTGATCTCAGAATTAATTTTCCATCAGTCTTTCTCATCTCAATATCCTGCTCATAGAGGACCAGTGCATACACACTGTAATCAGCATTTGTTGCAGCACTCAAAGTGTATTTGAAAGTCAGTTTTGTCATTCCATCTTTGATATCCTGTTTCTGTTTTGTCAGATCGAAATAAACAAAAGGGAATATTGTACCGAAATTGCCCCTGTTAAGAAGGGTACTTTCACTGAAATCATTTACAGCTTGAACATATTTCAAAACATCTCTAAATACTCTTGTTGGTTCAGTTGAGGTTTATAACGAAGCTCTGGATAATCATTTCCATTGCCAACCTCAAGATAACAATCAGTCAAAGTTCGGTTATTTGCAACTGAGAATGTGTTATAGAGAAATTTATTGGCTGTCTGAGATGCATCATTGGCATCATTGATGATGAATACAAAGACATGCCTGGGTTTGTTTATTGCTGTGGAAATACGAAATTGGCAGTCTGTTGTCTTGTTGAATTGCCTCTCTCAATCAATTCTTTCATGTAAGTCCACTTTCTGTTGTCAAGATACTTGCTCATGTATAAGGACTTTCCCGCAGAATTGAAAAAATGCGAGGAACAATTAGCTGGAATTTAGTTAGTACCACACGACATTCATCAGTAGCTTGCCAAATAAATTGGCATCACTCTCAAGTGTCAGGTTCAACTCTATTTTTGAGTTAGGCATAAGTTCATCCCAAAAGCTCTTGAAAAAACCGTATCTGTTCAATGCTATCTCTGCATTTACTTCACCACCACCATTCAATAGTGCTTTACGATCTGAGAATCCTTTGTTATAAGCAGCTTGTGCCACTCTGTTTTCAGCACCTCTGCTGGTGTCAAGATAGAAGAACTCATTGGTTCCCTGACTTACAGCATAACCCTGTGAATACTCAAGCAATGACTTAATATTTGTGGCTTGGTTAGCATCTCGGCATTCATAAACATCAAGACCATTCATTTTACATTAATGGTGTTAATAAGAGCGTGAACTGAATTAACAATACCATTTCGATCTGCAGCAGCAATGTCAGCTCCATCTGCAAGCTTTTTTACAATGAAAATAACATTAAACGGGCATTATACCAGTCAAATGGTGTAGTCTCTCCACTGTTATCAACAACGAAACGGTAACCTGTTTTCCTCTGATGAGCATTATTTGCTACTACAGTATTAAGTGCTGTCTCTAGTTCGAACACTACATCTTCATATCTTTCGATATATTTTGAGTCACGATAGTTTGACATATATTATTGTGTTAGATAAAAGTTATTTTATTTTACGTGGTCGACCTCTCTTTCTTTTGATTAAACCACCAGTCTGGCTCACACTCTCAGTTCCACTCTTGTTTCCACTTTTCTCTTTTTCAAAAGTTCTATGATTTTGTCACCAGCTTTTTTGCCAGCATGTTCACCAATTGTTGTGGCTGCTTTTTTTCCAGCTGTTTTGATCATATCAGTCACAATACCTTCACCATGTTGTTCATATTTTTTAAACTCAAACCGTTTCATATACTATTAGGTTTATAATTCTGTCCCTCTCAAGAATAACTCAATATACCAATCTATCCCATTTAAATCGACTGGAGCTCTAGAAGAGTCTGTGACATAAAAGCGTATTGAGCTGATATTATGTGTTGAGACAGGATTCCATGAAAGAAAACGAGGTTTGTAAGTGAAAGGTAAACTTCTAACGAGATCTGTGACTGGAATAACTGCGATTGTATTTGTGCTATTTCCATCAACAATGCTATCTATCACCATATCACAATTGATATAAATTTCATCTACTCCTCTTGTAATATCAGGTAGATTTGTTCCATATTCTGTGGCTGAAACTAATTTTGAATCGAAACCGATAAGTTTTCTGAAATCAAGATTTCTCAGATCCACACGATAATTTTCATTGAGTTCAATCAAAATGCGATATGTTGAAAAACGAAATTACATTTAATACCATACTTGAATTTTGATTTGTCTGTTTCAGATGGATTCAGTACATGGCTATTTTTCTCATATACTCATGAATGTAACTATTGATATCGTCGTATGAATACATCCCGTTAACGAATGTTATTGTTTCCCAGTTTACACCTTTGTCATAGCTGTATTTCATTTGATTATTCCCAAAAATATCTCTGATATTGTACCAACTGTATGTCATATTGATAACATTCACAGCCATTTCATATTTCAAATCATTCGTTAATTTAAGAGGTGTATTGAATCTTTTTTCAAAATCATGACTCTTGCTGACACCAATTTTGTCTCTGTTTTTACTGTTGAATCGTAATGAAATTTCTGTCATATACTTTTACATTAGATATTTCATCATTATTTTATTCAACTCACCGGTTTTCAGGATTCCCAGTCTGTTCAATGTATGCAATATTTTTGTGAATTCATTTTGAACATTTTTGCTGTTGTTGCCGGCTGAAATAGATCCACCAAGCAACTGTAGTCTTGAAAGCATGTCACCAAAAATGCATCCTTGAACCCATGCCTGAACCAATAGTTGATGCACCTTCCTCAACGGCGCCAATTCTTTTTCGGTACTTTTGCATAATTTGATCTTTGAGTCAATTCATATATCTTTCTTTATTTTTATCCCTATTCGTTTTGGTTTGTGATAGATGAGCTTTTTTTCTTCCAACATCTTGGGTTAATTTACAATCATTTTTGTCATACTTGTCATGTCGATTTCACCATCCATATATGATTTAAAATCTGTGATGGAGGAGGCAAATTATATTCCTGTATGTTTAATATCCTCAAGTGAAAACCTTTATCAAGATTCGACTTATATGGTGCTTCTGTTTCAGTCATCATTTTAGGTTTGTAATCAATTGGTAATGTTGTTTCATTGGTACTGATTCAGGTAACGTGTTCATCAGCATAAGATCTTCAAAACCAGATGTCAAGGCTTTTTGATTCTTTTCAACTGTTTAATAACTTCATCCTGTTTTTTGTCGACACTTTCTTTCACACTCTTCTGGACATCAATAGAGGGTTTCAGTAATTCTGATGTTGTATCATAAGCATCCTGTTTTCTGTATTCATAAGTCTTGATAACATCACGAACTTCTCTAGTTTTATTTCCAGCTTCAATTCCACTTTTAAGAAGCCTTTTCATTCGTTCTATATCCATATACAATTGTGTTAGACTAATCTAAACTATTTACATATGGAAATCCCTAATTATGATATTCAGGGTTTAAAGAATTCATTCAGACAGTTGTATCCGTATATGCAAAAAGACACTTTAGGATGCTGCTGGCTGGTAATTCTGGATCTGGAAAGACAACATTGTTCATGCATCTGATTATGGAACCATTGGTTTATTATGATCAGATACATCTTTATGCAAAAAATTTGGATCAAGACAAGTACAAATATCTTCGGAAAGTAATGATGATGAAATAAGCAGTCACATTGGATATCCTGCCTTGGTTTGCAGTCAAGAAGAGATATTGCCAGTTGAACAAATAAAAGACACAAATTTGCAGCGATTGGTTGTTTTTGATGATTTCGTGACTGACAAGAAACAAGATCAGATAATCAGCTATTTCATTCAGGGAAGACACAAGAACTGTTCAGTCATATATCTCACACAATCATTCTATGGATGCCCAAAATCAATCAGACTCAATTGCAGTCACTTCTGCCTTTATGATTTCCCATCCTCAAGAGAAAGGAACTTGATTGCACAGGAGCTTGGAATTGACAAGAAGAAATACATTGAAGCACCACCAAGAAACCTTATTCCTTCTGTTATGTCGACAAGCCGATGAAAACAATCAAGAGAAATTTTTATGGTGCGATTCTAATCTAATTAATATTATATGGCAATCAATAATTTCCAAGATGTTGAAAATCAGGAGAATCCCAAAACAGAAAGAATCGAAAATTGATCAAACCTATCTGATGTTGAAAACACCATTTGAAATCGCT
>JAEMWC010000627.1:507500-532212 GCA_016490735.1 Pachyseris speciosa | reverse complement strand
TCTTGTTGTTCTTCCTCCTCAGCTGATCAAAACCAATAACAACATTGTTATCTGTATCATTGGTATTGGTATTTTATTTGGCGGGGTGGGCTTAAAACTGGCGTAAAACAAAATAAATGATCTTTATTCACCCTCGGCGGCATTTGTAGTACAGAGGCTAGTGGGGCTGAGCAAATACGTAAAACAAATATATCAAACAAACAGAATATGGTTAGGAAACCCAATTGGCAGGAGGTGGACCAGTGTGGCTGAGGAGTTGAACTCGGGACTACCGAGAAACAACTCCAGCACGTTGAATTGTAATGGAGTAACATTAATGTTTTAAGTAACGTTTAATAAGCAACAGTAGCTTAGAATTTGGAGCCGATTCTCTGATAACAAACTCGGTGCATGCTAATTAAAAAATATCTAGAAGGTTGGCTTGTGCCAAGTAATACAGGATAAAACGCGATGCTTTACAAGCGAAATTAATTTTAAAGAGCAAAGAAGCAGCTGCGTTTACTCCGATGATTACTATTAATAGCTCAGGTTGTCAGGAATGTAGTTAATGTATGGTGGGTATTCACTTTCAGGACTTTATTCACTAAATATGATAGAGCTGGTAGTCAACAATGGGTGATCTAGGGGACAAGAGCGTGTGAATTCTAGGTGGTGAAATGTTGAAAAACAAGATTCATTATATAAAGAAAGTCCCACTACCCCCTCCCCACCCTCTAGTAAATGAAAATATGTGAGTGGAGACTGAGTCAGTCGATTATGCTCCATCATAACTATGTGACTATTCACACAACTCCACATTCCTGTTACATTCGTAAATTCACAGGCACAATTGCTGCTGCCCACTAATGCATAACATTGCGCAGGATGCAGGAGTTGAAATAGTTCAATACGGTACCTTCTGGAGCTTGGCTGAAAGTACAAACTCTCCTCAGGCATTTCCACAGCTGGCGAAGTTTTCGTTTCAAGGGCTTTCGGACCTAAGAGCGGTAATTAATACTTTAAATAAGTTAACTTTCATGTTTATCTGGTCCAACAGAAAATCAATCAGAGCTGCTGGTCAACGCCTTGATTAAGTTCATGTGTCACGAAGACGTGATGCTACGCCATCAGTGGATTTTATTACTGTTCCTTTCCCCCTTCCAGCATTATGTTACTGTTAGAATATGGGATGTGAATTGTCAATGTGATCACAATGGTGATATAATTACATCAAACTGTACCTGTGGGGTGAAGAGTGTGTAAAGCAGTGGATTGATTACTGAGTTGATTGGCAGCACGAACACGGTAAACCAGACGGTGAGGTCTCCTGGAGTGTCGAATGCCTGCTCTGAAATAGACCTGAAGCCGATGATTATCACTGGAAACCAGCACAGAGCATCAGTGAAGATAATAAAGAATACACGCTTGGCCAGTGACGTTTCCCTCTTGAATTTTGCCGCTTGGGACCGGGCCCGTCTCTCTCTTGCAGTGCCTTGGTGAGCCAATCGCCAGCTCGAAGTGTAGGTCTTAATAAGAATCAAGGAGTATGCAACAACAATGAAAGCAAACAGGATCAAATTTAGGACCACAAAGACACGATAGAGTATTCCCAACCCGGTGGCAAGTCATCGGTAAGCTGCAGAGGCATGCACACCACGGTTCTACCGTAATAGTGATTAAAGCTAATGGGGTCGTCGAAATAGCGAAGGCCAAACATCGGGAAGAAGGCAATTAGGGCTCCAATAGCCCAGATGGTCAAGCAACACGCATGTGTCATCTTGCGGGTAAGCCTCACTCCTTTGTAAGGGAAGACAACATTCTTCATCCTGTCTGCAGCGATCAGAGCGATTAACATGACAGACACCTCACTGGACATGATAGATAGAGCTCCTGTGACCTGACAGGACCAGCTGGATCGCCACTCAGAATCGTGCATGTAGTAAACGCCTGACCACACGCGATCCTTGACACCCACAGTGATGAGATATATTCCCATCAGACCATCGGAGAAAGCCAAATTCATCAGCATGATGTTCTGTACGATGTAACTCTTCTTCTTCTCTTTGTGCTTCAGTCGCCAAAAGATCACAAGTCCAGCAGCAACCAAGGAAAACACTCCAACGAGCCAGATGCTTATTCTTGGCGATAAGTTGCGAAACATGCTCGCGCAGTCTGCAAAGTTGTCGTTGAAGGCAAAATCGCAGTCTGCGTCCTCTTTATCGAGATGGCAGCACATCAGGTTTGTGTCCACACTCCTATAATCGGTCAAATTCAGGCATTAAAAGTCATCAATAAGTTCTTTACTCAGAACTTAGGGGTTTGCTTTCATCTTCTATGGTAACATTTTTGACCCCATCACCGGCTGCCTTCCTCTCTGGTTTTCTTATCGCTTCTTCACTGAAAACATATTAAATCAACTCCCTGGGAACTTTATTAACTTTGCACAAGCGACAAAGTCACTAATTATAAAAAGTAGGTTGTACACCTAAAATAATAGACCAACTGAGTTACGCTAAAAGTTACTTTACTAGTGCAAAGAACTTCAATTAAACCTCTTTTTCCGTGAGCGTTTATGGTGCAGCCGCAAAAGATGTTTTCAAGTTCTATCCAAAAATCGCCAGGAGCTGCTTTAAATTTGTTTTTCCCTCCAAAAACGGCATTTCTCTGGAGTAAAAATCCCATTTTGACATAGGTACTTTTCGAAATATTTCGAACAGGTTTAACTAGGGCAAAGCAAAATATTCGCGGCATGCCAATCTTGTGCAATTTTGAGCCATGTCACGAAACTACAGTAGTCACAAAATGGTGACGTTTTGCATCCATTCACCAACGTACATTCAATACGATGTAATGGAGTAGTTCAGTGAGTTCAATTCCAGAGGCGTGTCCCGAGCGATGGAAAAATCTGAGTCTCCCACGGGACTCAAACTCACAACCTCGTTCAATGATCGGATGTTTAAAAGAGAACCAATAGTTTTATAACATTAAAACCCCTGATTGGTTAAATCTCTTACAGAATAATCTAGATAAATGTATAAAATGGTATAAATGGGACCCATTTACAGAAAACTAACTTTAATTTTTGCGCTTTTAGCTTTGCGAGTTCGCCAGTCGCTATCGTCTTGGGAAACCCAATGAACTATGGGATTTATGACGTTTTCCGGCTCCCTGGTCAACCAAAATTTCTTCCACTTTTGTTTGTTGTTGTTGTTGTTGTTTTTATAGCAAAAATTCAGACTTTTATTCTTGGACCACAAAATTCTTCTGAGGAAGAGCAACCGGGAGATTACATCGGTGATAAAATGGACTTTTATATTAAAAGTAGAAATCGAGCACAAATCGAGTTAAGTCGTTTGGTGGTGTAAATATGGAAGGTGTTTAGGAATGTGCCGGGAATGGAATGTGTTAACTATTTGGAATTAAAAAAATATATCGAAAAGTATGATTTGATGGTAAGTTTATTACAGCTAAGTAGACATTTATCGGAAATATTTCAAAAGACTCTTACACTTTTATCAAGTGGTTCATCTCACTGAAAAATCCTTCGGGGAGGTCATTCATCAGGTTGTAATGCATGAACCTTCAATTTAATGTAGAAAAAAGTGATTAAGATTGTCGAGTTGGCGTAGGTTGTTTTTTGCATCTTTACTGCGCTCTGAAATCGTGTCGTGTCAGTACTTCATACATCGAGCGTACGTGCGCGCTGGAGACGAAATGTTAGTAGACAGAGATGGCGTCAGTGGTTGCCGAAATGAGTTTGCACATCTTTATTCATATGAATGTATAATAATCTAGATTCTAGCATACACCAATTTTCTGCCGAAGAGGAGGACAGAGCAGCTGTATGTGTACGCCATTTTCGCACCAATTAATATTGTATTAATGATTATTAAGAATTTATTTTGGTTTACTACCGGTTTTATACTTTTTTTTGTTATTTAAACAATATTTTTTCCTCGAGCACATAGTGCTCATCAAGAGAGCTTATTACGTTTACATTATTAGAATTTTATAGTTTTATACTTACAAAGACCGCAACTTTGGAGAGTCTTTAAAATGCTCAGTCGAAACATTTCTTATGTAGTTGTTAAACATGTTGCTGCAAGGAATGAAAATCAAACTAGCAAAAAATTAAATTGCTCCAGTGATGCCGTGTCTTCATGTACAACCACGTCTGGCTGTATAAAGAGAAGCGATCTCCTGGGTGTATATGGAAAAGAAAGTTGTTGACTGTAGGGCTGTGTTATGTTTGCTGGGGTTGTTTGTGCCAGGTGACTTTTATTACGATGTCGAGAGACAAGTTGTTGACTCTTACAAGAAGCATTGATAGATGTTTAATTATTCTTTCTTCAGAATGATAAAATAATGGTTTTGTGCCAGTCGTGATGGTCATTTATCAACGATAATTGCTTATCAACTGAAAGAGACTCCACCGTTTGTGAAATGAGGTCGCCGTGTTAGCTTTTGTTGCTTTTAAATCACTTGTAAACACAGGGTACAGTTGTAAGTCAGACACAGCGATAACTTGGTGTTCTTTTCTATGAGATGTTATGTACCGCTCAACCGAATTCATACCAATGCGAAAAACACTACATTCTCTGTAAAGGTATCGATATTTTTTTATAACTAAAGTAGACAGAAGCGTTTTAAAGTGCAACTCTTTACTTACACAGACAGTAGTTCCTTCAGGCCCTTAAAAATCCCTTTAGGCAAGCCTTCAATGTCGTTCTGGGACAGATACCTTGAACAACGATAAAATGGCCATATCAAGATCAGTAATTGAATCAGTTTGTCCTGAATGTTATAGTCAGTCTTTAAGAATGGTCAAAGAAAACCCTATCCCAGCAAGTAGGATTTGCATTGTCGTGTGACTTTCGTTCGCCCGAATCATATTCCTTCGGTTACATTTCAGCAGTCAATCAAGGTAAAGTTCTGTCAAACAACGAATGTATTTCCAAACTAGGGAGGCAAAATTCAGGGTAAATGTTGTCATCGTATGGACCCTAAGTCGCCTGGGAATTTAGTTTCGTTCTTTGGAAGGAAAAAATGAATTTTGCCTCCTTCACTTAGATGCAATGTCAATGGAAGTTCTTAGTTGGCATTTAGTACGTCAACAAAAGGCTTTCCTTAAGGTCTGCAAAGTGATGGCATCTAATAATACGGCAATTATTAACAATTATTGGACGAGGATGAGCAAAATACCGTGGTTTGTCAGTGGCGGGCAGATCAATTATTTGCCGAAGCCGAAGGCTAAGGAAATAATTGATCTGCGAGACACTGGCAATTCACGATATTTTCCGAAAACCGAGTATAACAATAGTTTAATCATTCGATCACCGAGCTTGTTTTTCTGCCATTTTTTACTGAATTTAAAGAACATGGACGCGTTGACACAACTACGCATGAGCAGAATATTATTTGCAGCAAAATCACAGTTGGATGGTAATGCGCACGAGCAGACCATTATTTGCAGGCAGTTATTCGTGGGTCCCGTGGTAGGTTCTGGGCCAATGAAAAGGAAGGAAAAAGGTATGGGATGATAAAATCATTTATTAGTTATGCAGAGCAACAACCTTGGATCTTTTGATTTTTTCAAAATAAAACTCCTGAGAACCGTCCAGATGACGCAAAAATGATCATCGAAATCATTTAAAGGCTAGCACGCTGGTGCAAAAATGTAAAGGGTCAATGAGCCTAAAATTATCAAAAGAGTTGAAAAACACAATTGCAATTAATGTGTGAACAACTAGGTTTCAAAAGTTTCCTGCCAGCACAAGGTCTTGTAAATTTGTAATAGGAAACTAACTCACGTAACAAAAGAAACATTTCAACAATCTTTTCCAAATAAATTTAACAAGAAGTTACCACGATTGACGGTGTTAGTGTTAAAAGAAAGAAAGGAGCGAGCGTTGAAAGGCACTGCTTCAGTTTTACTCCCTCCCCACCTCTGCCCTTCATAACGCAATATGATAGTCAGTTTCAAAATATCACATTTGCGCAATATTCTGTTTTATAAACTTTGCATTGTGTGTACAATAGATATATCTACTCTAGCTAGTCAGCAACTAAACATATAATTTTTGAACTTCAAATACATTAATTACACATCCTTAAAAACCGCATGGTATAACCCCATTTCTCCCCCAGGGATGGCTGAGAGGGGGGGGGGGGTGAGTGAGAAGGCAGACTCATCAGAATGTGCCCGAGCTGGCTTTCAACATTTATACCTTGATGATATTGAAACAAACAACAACAAATTCCTTGACGTTTTCTGAAATTTGTCTTGCATCAAATTAGTATGACATTTGAGTATTCAGAATTACGCATGCAAAAAAATGTTCTGCGAGAATAAATAAACGAAAATCATATATTTGAATTGCATATGCAAAATGTTCTGCGCTAAAAACAAGACAAGGATTCTGACATAAAATCAATTAATTAAGTTGTATTCTAAATATTTGTTTGCAAACCGGTAGAACATAAAGGCTTCGTGTTCAGAAAAGAATATATTTTGGATTTCATGCTGACATGTGAATTAAGCATAAATGATCATTTATTACCAGTTTACAGGAAAGCTATTTCATGTTAAATTACACATTTTATATCATATAGGTGGTTACTTACAGGTCATACAGTTCCGCTAAACCCTGAAATTGATCCGGATGGAGCTTCGTCAACTTGTTCACATCCATCTTCCTGTGAAATAACAGATTAAAGGCATTTACACGTACCTTTCCTGTAGCTGTTTACAAATCAAATTTGTATTGATTCCTATTATATTTCTCCACTGCGAAACAATTCTACACTAATTCCCTATAATTGTCATACCGTTGATATAAATTAGGACCTTAGGTTGGGAAATTTTGCCAGATAATGACTATGACCTCGTCTATGTTCCAGGTGCATTTCTTCCTGGGATAACAACAATAACAACAACAATGGAATGGGATCCCTTATTCGAAAGGCATCCTAAACTACAGATCGTGAAATGGATTTCTTAAGTGTAGTAGAGGTTTCCCTGTTGTTATTGAACAATTTGATTGGAAAAAGGCCGCTGAAAACCGCTGAAAGCGCATGCAACAAACAAGTTAACCCTGGAGGAAATGAATGAGGACGAGGAAAAAGAGCAAATAAAGACAATTAAAATTAGACTTCCTGATATAATGAAGCAGTTTCGTCATCGGGAGATTTGTGTGGTACTAGCCAAGGGGAATCAAAATACAGAATGCCGTGCACTTTTCGAATTCAGGAATTCAGAGTAACCAGTGGCGGTATATTTAGTACAACGTCTGATAAATAATAGAACTTAAATAACGTTAAAGGTATGGCTCTTGATAAAGTGGACTGAGTTGTAAGACAAAAATGCTCTTGCAAAATCGGAAATCAGAATACAATTAAAGGGCACAAAAGATTAGACAGCCGCTACTCACTATCTATCACAGAATAAATAGCGAGTAGCGTAGCCAATCAGAGAACGGCATTCGTGATAGAACGCTAGTAGATTTATTAGCTTACTTCGTTACGCGACCTCAGACAACTTCAACAAGAAACAGACGCAGACATGTTAGCAAACGAAATCAACCACCCTTACAGTATCTTAAGCTTGGCCAAATTATGGAAAACATCTGGCGGCATATCCTTGATTTGGTTTTGCGCTAAAAGCCTGGAAAGTAAGTTGGAACGATTAAAGGCCAAGAACACATTTTTTGCAGGCTTCGAGTGAATAGTTATCAGCGTGTTTATAATATCATATCTGTACAGGTTTTCTTCTTGTTGTTGTTTATTAGGACACAACAGTACTAAGTTACTTACAGCCTTTCAAGTTTATAAAGGTTTGCAAAAACTCCTCGTGGCAAGTTCCTCAGTTCATTACCATTCAAATCCCTGAAAGTGATAACCGAGAATTCGTTGCTTTAGCAACCAATATAGTGTTTATGATTTGTGGAATCCAGGGAAAACCCACAACTAATCGAATGTACGTATCATGACTATAACTATATCAGTAAAACTCCTTACCGTAACAGAGAATGACTTTCAAAATCACTTGTGCGTTAAAACAAAGAGGTTTTAATTTGCTTGGTTATATAAAACAGCTGACAGCTGATGTGCCAAAATGTTTAGGCACGTTTTAGCAATCGCCCATCGGGCCGCTGGTTGAAGTATACTGTAGCCAGTATATACACTTGTTGTCAATATGAGAAACGAACGCGAAGCTTGAGAAAATCTCTTCTGGAGGTAACGACACTTACAGCTCTTTTAAGTTGACCAAATCCACAAACTGCTTAGAAGCGAGCTGGTAGATGCTGTTTTCTTGTAACCAGCTGTTTGGTAGAGCAAAAACAATCAGCAAAATCCAATAAGTCCACTTGTGCACACTTTCACAGATCGTTTGATGCAAAGCTACCTTGTTTTAACTTGTTTCTCAGTATAAACACAATTAATGAAATACTTTTTGAACCTTTTAGTGCTTAAGAAGAGATTCAGAGTAGTTGATTATGGATTTCAAAGGTGGAATTTTGTAAAGCATTTCGCGAATAAGAGATATTCCAGCCTTGGTCTTAAACTGCAAACAAGGAGTTATTGTTTTAGCCAATAACTTAAATGCCACTGTAGAAAATACGGTATATTGATACGCCTTTGGCACAACAATATCCAAAATAATGCGAATCTTAAAGACACCGACACGTCACGATTTGCATCTCGACAATCTACTGACGCTGTTCCTAATATGTAAAAGTGTGCGCTGTTTGACCAAAGATTTGATAGTTACCCTATTTCAGACTAATTTCGCATACACGGTTGGTGTATACATAATTAAAAAGAAAAAAAGAAGGGCTTTTGTTGATGGTCTTATTGCCTAATGATGAAGAGTTATCTTCTTCTAAGAAACATACCCAATTCAAGAATAGAGTGCACAAACCATACCCTATTTCAGGCCAAAATGGTCAAAATCGATACCCTATTTCAGACCAAAACGGCTAACAAACCATACCCTTTGAGGCCGCACAAACCAATATAGCCCATTTTAGGGAGTAACCCCCCGGGGGGTTATGAATCTGACTCGAGATCTTAGAAACTTGATCGCAAAAACACAGCCGAACAGTCTTGTCTGTGCAAGTTACGGTCCCTAAGATATGCAGTTAGGAATTTCAATAGTATATCTGGTAGTTAGGTAGTATCCTTTTACAGTTAAAGGCAGCGACACAGGAAAGTGGTGGGGTGGAATCTGGGTTCAGGAATATTAACAATTTTTACTAATCTAGGGTTCGTCAGGGAAGGCCACCGAGCTCTGTGAACGCGGCTTAAACTCATTTGGAACAGATAATTTTCGTCAGCCATAAGAACTGCATGGTTTCATATGATTGGCAACCATTTCTTTGCTAGCGTACGCTTATAGCAGCCTTTTTTCTGCTGTTGGCTTCGAGGTTCATGAAAAAAGAGCTAAGAACAACAACTAGGAAGAAATACAAAGGCTACCTCAGTGAGATATTAGCTGCAGCAAATTACCGGCAATATATTTCACTTGCCATTTGATAACGTCATCTCATGGTATGCTTATTAAATAGAAACGCTTTCAAAGAACAAAACATCCATGCTTCTAGTGGTTAAAGGCCCATTATTACCCTTGATGCATCGCGCGCCGCGACTGTTAATTCTGGAATTTCGCGTAACGCGAAATTACTGAAACTTCGAAGCCCTTGTTTTATCGCTCTTGTTTTATCGCATCGTCAACAAATCTCCAGATTTATAACCGTAAATGCGTTCTCTGTTTATTCTTCTTCATTTTCCTTGTATTATTTTTGGAACAATTTGTATGTATGTAAATTTTGGCCCGTGTAAAGTCAAAAGAGTCAGTGTATGGCAGTAGTCGGTTGCGGTAACTTCGCAGTGTTGTTTTATATGAAAGTGACCTTCAAGGAGGATTTACAGAGAATCATTGTTCAAGTTTGGTGCTTGTTACCTCGGAGCTTTCAAGAATTTCCTGAGCTTGTTGGAGCCGACTTACTGCGATTTGAAAACTGATTTGATAGCGAGTATTAAAAATTTTACGTGGCTGGACAACTGTTTTCCGCATGTTTGATGTTTACCTCAAGGTCAGTTTGTGTGATGGGTTCTGGCGGCTTTGGTCAACTTTTTAGTGTTTTGAATTCACAATATAAAGTGAAGGACAGGATAATTGAATGAGAACGTACAAGTATTTTTCTTGCTGCAAATTAGAAACCATTACAGGAGCTGCCGACAATAAATGTTTTCTTGCGGATATTTTATCACCATCCTCGCCACATAGCCAGCGAGTTTTATCAATAACGGATCGTTCAATACTTTGCTGTTTTGATTTTAAACCTGTGAACGGACTGTTCACGGTTTTAATGAAGAAATATGCAGAAATATCCAAGTTGAATTTGTAGCCATTTGCTTTGCCAAACCGGGCACAAGGGACAACTCGGCGCAATGACTGAACCAGATCAAAAGCTCGATAAAAATAATTGACCAATCAGAGGCATCATTTAACAATGGCGCGATTTCAAAACAAAAACAGACGACCGCGTTGGATCAAGGGTGATAATGAGCTTTTAAAGTTTGGGGAGTGCAGACCCGGAGGCGCAACCTGTTTGAACTGTAGCTTCCAACAGTCCCTGGCTAATGGCCAGCGTAACTACAGCTGTCTTTGCTGAATCCCAAAAAGAATCGTTTTACCTCCGCGCGATTATACAGGCCGCTATCCTATTTCCATGTTGTGTTTCCAGCTTCTCTAAACATTCATACAGAGATCGATTTTTGCTCATGTTTTCATAGCCTACAATGGACATTCAGTTCACGAGAAACTTAGCGTTAATTATATAGAGTACCACGTTACGTGATACGTCATTGTAGAAGGAAGCAAAGGCACCAGACTTACAGCTCGGTCAAGTTCTTCAAACCATGAAACAAACTTTCGTTTAAGTGCTTCAGTTTGTTGTTGTTCAAGCGTCTGCAGCAACAACGATATATAAACCTCATGGTTATACAATAAACTACTTTGCGTCAGGTTTAATTCAATCTTAAAGTGCACATGAATCAAAAGTTATCTACCATTTTTTACCATTTTTTACGTTTTTACATAGCTTACATTTCTCATATTTCATTTTCAGTCGTTTCCCTCCTTTCCGTGAAGAGGATTCGCTATTTGTAGGGGTTCCAAACTTCCCGCCGTGGCCTGAAATTTGAGACATTTTGCGCAGTCTTTGTCTTTGTGACGTCACTCGTGTGTATGTTCAGGCTTGAAACATGGCGGAGAAGGCAAAAAAGCGTGAACTTGAAGAGTTTCTTTTAAGCTTTCTGTCCCGATAGTGAATCTTGATAGTTCAACGACATTTTTATTCCACGGAACTCGACTGAGTCCACGCGAGTGACGTCACGACTATTCACCAGATCTCAGGTTCTTGTCTAGAATTTTAGTGAGAAAGGCCCAACTTTCGTCCCATTTCAAAGTACGTTCCTGCTACTTTTAGTAAATTATTTTCCTCTCAAAATATTTCGTAAGAAACCTATTTCACATTGGAGAAAAAACTGGCTTTATAATTTGTTTCAAGAGCACTTTAAACTGGTCATAATAAACAACTTGGGCTTACTCGCCTTCGAACAAAGACACGATGCTTCGCTTTTCGAAGATTTGAAAGTGATATTCCTTGAGCGGCCTCTATTTTTAAGAGTACAACGCTTGCAGTATCCACTTTCTCTTTCAGAGAAATTTTGACGTCAAAATTATTTCGCTTAACATCTGGCTTTGTCATGGAAACTGACATTTTTGAGGGCTGAGAACCAAAGTTTCCCATTTTCTTTTTACAGACAATCACTTTTTGTCTCGTTTTGATACTTGATATTTTTACTTAAGTGGTTATTTTCTGGCGATCGTAAACTTTCATGATAGCGAATTTAACGTGATTGAAAGACGTCGACACACGACTACATAATGAACATGTAATTAATTCCAGTGTGACCGGGGGTGCTTTAGCCTCCTTCCTAGCCGTTGTTTGTGTCGGTCCTATTCTCCCTCCCCACTAACGTCTGCTGAACCGAGCCGAACAATCCATTCCCATTGTGTCTGAGTATCGAATCAGGAGGGAGAATAGAACGGACGAAAACAACGGCCGCGAACAGGCCACGGGAACTTAGTAACCGAAATTTAAAAGCCGCGATGTGATTGGTCAGTTCCTGGAATGGAATGTCCGGCTCGGTTCAGCAGACTTTGGTTGGGGGAGAGAATAGGACCAACACAAACAACGGCTGCGAAGGAGGCTAGGGGTGCTTACCATTTGTCAGAAAAATCCGGAAATGTCGATTTGAAGTCAAATGGTAAGGTAAGTTAAAGGAAAATCTTTCTGGAAATTGTGGACAACCTCCAGAGATAATCCTCTTTTTCCGTTCGAGACGGAATTTCGGAAAATTGCTTACGATTTGAGCGAATCGTTCCTTTTGCGCCAGAACGAGCGAGTGTGCATGACGGAACGCCTTGCAGAAAATGGTAAGCCCCATTCTCGTCCCTTGAGTCTTCGGAAAGCGCCAATCCCATCCGGTTGGTCGGTAAATTCGGAAAATTGCTTACCATTATTCAACGGTCATTCCATCCGGATTTTTCTGACAAATGGTAAGCACCCCGAGAAAACCGTCACTGCGTGAAAGCCAAGATATTCTAGAGTATTCTAGACTCGAATATGTGATCGTGACGCAATAGAATCCTAGAGTTTTCAAGGCGCACACAATACGTGACGTACACCTGGAGTATTCGTATCGAATATTGTGGAACACGCTCCGTTCATAATCGTTCGTGGATTTTCGTTAAAGTATACCACACATCTGTCGTACTCCTAGAGTATGATGACGAACCCTTTTGTTAAAAGAATTTTATGAAAGAAGGTAACAGTTCGGGTGTATAGCATTCTCCTGGAAGCAAAATTTAGACTACGAATTCAAAATATTTGTGATCTGTGCGCGTGTACGTTTATCCTGGAATACGTGATCTTGACGCCAAAGCTATAGAATTGTAGAGTATTCATGGTGTGCACAACCGTGAGGTAGACTCGGAAAATTCTTATCGAATATGGGCATATTGCAGGAGAACGACTGTGTTTTCGTTCGTTGACCAGAACAATTGTACTTTTTTGGTTCATGTTGTCTGCATGCATGTGTGTGCTTTGCCCAGAAATTTGTATACTTTGTCAAAAGAATATCGAATTCCCCTCATTCGGTTTTGGGGTAATCACTACATAGCGATTTCTCTTTGTCTTTGCCCGCCCCGTCTGAAGTGGTTAAGTGCTGTAAATTTTACCTCTTGGCGTAACGCTGACAAGAAAAATGATTTTTCGCAACTTTTCAGTTAACACTAGCGTAAATATAAGTTTATATGAACCTTTCTTATCTCGCTGTGGCTATATGACCGGCAGCTGGTCAAGATTTTAAATAGACTAAATGACCGGCAGTCGGACTTCGAAATTTTTTATGAAGTACATTTGAATCCGATCTGAATTAAAAGTCATCAAAGTAAAAACAATTTTGATGATTTTCTCATTAAAGTAGTCTCGTTTGGATGCAATTTGTCACTTATTTTCGAAAACTAACTGCACTAAAACTGTAAACAGTTTGGCAAAGTTTTCAACATGTGCGCGCGACGGCGCCATCCGCAGCCATCAATGTTTCTGTCCTCTTATTGACATTGAAAATTGGCCAATGAGCGTGCAAGAATCTCTGATTCTTGCTTTAAGACACCTCTTTTTTTGTTGCTAAAAGTATATAAGTTTCACCACACCATGCATTTCCAGCCATTCCAGAGGACTTTAATTCAAAAATTTTCCCGGGGCATGACCCCCAAATTCACTCACGCTAACGCGTAGGAAAATCGCGAGCATAAAAAAAAGTGTTTGTTCCGGTGACGCAATTATGGAAGCTTTTAGCAATTACATGATTACCATGCTGTTCGGACAACTTGTATCTTCTCTCTACTTTTTTGGAAGACAATAGTTGTATATTGTAGTTTAGGGCAGAAAATCTGTTCAAAAGAATTTTATGGCATGCTTTGCAATTGCGTTTACCATCACTCGTATCACCTAGGCACTTCTTGTCATTCTTCAAAGGATATCATCAGAATATTATTACTTACAGCCGATATAAATCTGTATTGTGTTGGAAAATATTGGCAGGTAACTCCTTCAGCTGGTTGTAAGACAGGTATCTACAGATGTAATGAAATGTAAATTAACCTTTATCAAGCATGCAGTGTATGATTTGTCCAATCCGTGAGCATAAGACTTCAGTCTTAAAAGTTCCATAAGAAGAAGAAGTGTTCTTGGGATTCAAGGAACATTCTGGCGATCCACTCAAGCCAAGAATGAAGAAGCCATGCCGGAGTGTGTGTGTGTGTGTGTGTGTGTGTGTAAGGGGAGGGGGGGGGGGGGGTGGGGGAGTCCCGTGTCGCCTGTCTGAATTTTAAAATCTCCCGTGTTGGTGTTAAATCGCTCATTCTCGGACTCGGCTGTCACTGTGGGAATTTTGCAGGGAATGATGTATCTCGTCGGGATTTCATTTTATGTGCTGTCGATACTTTTTTGTCCATGTCGATTGTCGAAAGGGCCTCAAGAATCATTAACACAACTGCAGGGGCGTAGCCATGATTTTTCAAAGGGTGGGGTCAAGATATCGTCATGGCGCTGTCGCCACCTGAATGTTCTAGGTTGTTTTGCATAAAAAAAGGCTTACAGAGAGGGACCACACTAGCTACCTCCTTGAACGCCCTTTCCTCAAGTGTATTTAATTTGAACTTCGCTAGTCTTGATTTGTTTGCATCAGCGCCTGGTCAATCATATACTGCCGAACTTGGTGCAAAGGGTGTTTTTCAATGCTTTCGTCAGCTGACTTGTACCTATTCTCCCACAAGCAGCTCATTGGGAGATGCACGTGACTCTAGGCTGTTAGCAAACTATGCATTTCCGTTAAACATTTATTTCCTCATCGTTTTATCATGAAGGTGTAATTAAGGAAAAGAAGCAACTGGTTGCTCCAAGAATTTCATTACTGTACTAGCTCGCCAAACCTTTCCCATCAAGTAAATGTTTGTCTTGATAATTGCCGTTATCTGAATATAATTGGTGACTCGGTGCCGAGAACGACCACTGAAAGCAAACAGGGAAGCAACGTTGCTGCACAACAACCAGTATGGCTCAGTTTCAAACAATCTGTCAAAACTAATCACTGCTATGAAAACAGGAAACGGCGATTTAAGTCTATTATTCCGCCTCCGGTATAACAACGTTTTCACATTTTGCTTGCGTGACTGTGAACGAACAAAGCGCGAACAAAGCGCGCTGGGTTCCCTGGGTTAAGGTATACGGATTACTAATTTAATCCTAAATAGATCCTTACTAAAGATAAGCTTGTATACTATAACTTATTAAATAATTAATTTTCAATTGCTAAGACAACGTAACTTCTAAAGATAATAATAATAAATTACAAGAATATTTTAAGTAAAATTACGTACTAAGTTCAATCCTACTATTAAATCTAAGTATTTACAAGAATATTTATACTATATAATGTTTCACTCAGTTCTGTTTTTTTGTGTCCTTTTCCTTTTGACCACTCCTTCCTGACTCGCAACCGCACTGACAACCAAACACAATAAACTAACCGCAACTTTCCAGTATGACTTCTCCTTAAACTTCTTCTTCAAGCTCCACTTTCGTTCTTTGCTGCACAGTACTGCTCCTTGTTGTCCTTCCGAATTTTCCACGGATGCCAAGGACATTCTTCAGTTCACTCGTCCGCCGTGAAGAAAACTTTCTAACAGAGTACTGCGACTCTTCTCTGCACCACACTGGCTTAGGCGGCACCCGACTACTGAATCTAGCCGCGAACAATGACTCGCCCCTGCTATCGACTTTTAGCAGTGAATAAACTCTCCTTCTCTTCTTTCTCCTTCCTTGTCTTCTTCTCCGCAATCCAAACCCTTTACCTTCGTGAATTACACGCACTGGACAGAACCTTCAACCTTCTCAGTTACATTCTTGATCTTGGTCTTTTATATGATCTAGTTACGTGACGCAAATACTTTCATGACAAGATTAAATAATATGCTGCAGTTACCACAAATATGTACTCAAGGGACTAATTCCAACAATACAATAACTAAAGACTACGGTAAGCAATTAGATAAAAAATTAACGCACAGGGTTACGTAACATATTACAGCTATGTACAGAAATGTAAGTTAATTAAAGAGAACTAATGAAGCTTTAAAAAAAAGTGGGAAAAATCCGTGACAGTGACATTAATAATTCTTGAAACCATTAAATAGTTAACATTCAGCAGAGGATCATTAGCTCCGTTTCATAGATAAATCGATGACGTTTATTAATTTTCATTTATCAATTGTCCTAGTTTCGTTGACCAATTAAGGTGCTATGGTACCCAACACTACTTTTTTCTCCAAAATCAACCTCATGTAGAAGAAACAACCATCATGCAACACAATGATGTTTGAGTCTCTTGTTACCATGGTAACAGAACAGGCTTTTGTCAGATGTCTTCTTTTGTGCCTCCTCGGTAACAAAAAGAAAAAAAAAAGAGAGAAAAAAATACTTAGTCAGTGAGGCAAGAAACAATATTTTGTACAAATTATCATTGTATTGATCTATGATATGAACCTAAACTTGTGAGCTGACTCTTGTTATTTGCAGAGACAAAAATCTTCAATATTTCATTTTGCCAAAAATGGGTATTTTCTGCCTATACCTATCATCAATCTTTCAAATGTTATGAAAGAACAATTCAAAGGATTGGCTTTATTCTGGTTTATTGCATAGAAGGTTTGTCTACTTCAAATTTGATCCCTTAAAAGCTGGTAAAAGTAAAATCATGGAAAGTAAATAATTGTTGCCATCTACAAATTCCATGCCAATTTCACATTTCAAACCTGCATAAGGTCAGGAAAAAAATTGCTCTGGTCAGGTTTTGCCATCTTTTCCAGCACTATCAGTGCAAAAGTGTTGGTTACACGTGGAGCAAAGGGAAAAAAAATAGAACAGGCGTGACAGTGCACTTTTCTAGCAAAGCAATAGCATAGAGATGGGATGTAAACAATATATCAGCTCAAAACTAGTGCAAGAATGAAATGGAAATCTTACCTCGTAAACTCAGTACCAGTCTAAACAAATCTTTTTTCAACTGAATCCTTTATTTAAGGAGTAAACATTACAAAACAGCTCTTCTGCCTCCAAATCAATATGGAAGTTTGGGGAAAAACAAGACCTCTATCAGCTCCCTTTTTATCAGCAACCTCAACCAAGCAGCCAAACAGCAAGAATCTAACCCCGTTGCATCCTTGGAGATTCCACTTATCTTTGGGGGCGACCTGTACCTTTTGCAAGACCTCACAAGACTGGTTTAAAAAAAAAACAGTAAACAAAGAATGAGAAAAATGAAACCTATCCCTAAAATAATAGAAATTAGAGGTTTCAAAGAGATGCAGCCCTTCTCTATCTTTGAGCGGGAAAGGCTCCTCCAAAACAATTTTTAATTTCCTTTTAAGTCTCAGACCAGGCTTCAATCCTGCACCAAAAGTTGTTCGGGCACCTTCAGCATTCAATGAAACTTCCGCCAGTGAAGATTGTAGCCCGGTGAGACAATTTACATCTGCTTTTAGGCCCCTTGTCCGCGAACAACAAACTGTCAGCAGATTGAAGCGAGCGTTGGAACAAAGTTTGTTGGATTCGCAGTGCCAATAAGCAGTTCTTTGGAAATGGCAAGGTTTAAACCTTCTCAGCCCTTGATGATGAGCTCCGGCACCAGCAAATGACCCAAAACACCGGCAGTAATTTAGGGCAATTCTGACACATTACAAGGTAAATTCTGCAAATGATTCGGCCGACCAGAGAGTGATTTTAAATGAGCCGAGTATAGACACGTGACTAACTGTCATGTGACAAGATACACGCATAACAATACCCAGTCCTTCGTCAAAATATTGGGGAAATAAGGGTTACCCCCCCCCCCCCCCCCCTCAACTCACTTTAAGCAAAAAGCCTATGATTTCCACACATTTTCTAGGGTACCATACCATCTTAATCGCGTTTTTCGATATTGATTTTATCGCTGAATTCATTACGTCGGAACCTATAAGTCGCTTACCGTATTTCCTTGAATAGGCGCCCGGGTGCTTATTTAAAATTTCGGCCAAAAGAGGGGGCGCTTATACGAAGGAAGGCGCTTAATTGAGGGTGGCGCTTATTACGTTTTTCTTAAAAAGAACTGTAACTCTTTTTTGGCTAATGCACATAAGAGAACGCTTCAAGCACAAGGAGATAGAAATAACTGGAAGGTACTTTCGAAAAATAGACTGTTCACTTACAAACACTGATGCCGGTGTAGTTGAAGTTTAACAGATTACAAATTAAGTGACAATGGAAACAGGTTTTCACTGTATCCCCACCATTTTAGAAAGTAAGGGGCAGGGAAGGGGGCGCTTATTCGCTATTTTGGCCGAGGGGGTGGGCGCTTATTCGGGCGTGGGCGCTTAGTCGATAAACACCCGTGGTTGACTTTATTTTGATGCGCTTGCTAACAGCGCTATGCGCAACATTTAGAGCATGGGTCGATACGACGATTTTTGTCCCAGAGTGATAGTTTTTCATACAACTGGCGAAGTTGTTCGCCTCCTTTTGATATACCGTCTTTTCCTGCTTAGGTTTGTTTCCAGTGAATCACCCAATTTGAAACGATTTTTAGATATTATTACCCGAGTCTATAAGATGACTACCGTAAAGGATTCAACATTTAGAGCATGGGTCGATACGACGATTTTTGTTCCAGAGTGATAGTTTTTCATACAACTGGCGAAGTTGTTCGCCTCCTTTTGATATACCGTCTTTTCCTGCTTAGGTTTGTTTCCAGTCAATCACCCAATTTGATTTTTAGATATTATTACCCCAGTCCATAAGATGACCACCGTAAAGGATTCAAAAGCTAACTTGTTTCAGAGCGAATAATAATAATAATAATAATAATAATAATAATAATAATAATAATAATTTTTTTAAATTATTATTATTTTTATAATAATAATAATAATAATAATAGAACAACAACAACAACTTTAATAATCAATGGCATGAAAAAATACAGATCATAAAAAACGTTATTCTATGCTAATTTAGGATTCTATTACATGATTGCACCAAAATACTTCCTGTACTATTCAGTGTTTCTCAATGTTTCTATAATTTTTGACAACTTCTTAAACAATGTTAAATTTACAATATCATGTTTATTTACTAAAATGCTAAAAAAGAAAAACGAGCTGAACAATAATATTAATAATAATAATAATAATAATAATAATAATAATAATAATAATAATAAAACGTGGGTCATGCTTTGTTTAGTAAGCAGAGGAGCGGCACCATTGGATCTATTGATAAAAACATGGTAACGCAGAAAACGAGAATGAGTTGGTCTAACGACAAGCATTGGTTAAGTTCGTGGAAGTCCCTGGCGTGAGATAAGAAGGGGACTAGGCAGTAATCGAAACCGGTCGCCCAATAGGGGAATCCTTGTTTACAATATTTGCCTCATTAGCGTGAACAATTCAGTTTCTGATAGCCCGTTTCACGGATAATGACGCCATACTGATTAATGTGATTTGGCAAAGGACTATGGATCAAAAAGGGGCATAATTTCCAAGATGGCGTCGCTTGAGCGGGGAGATGCGGAAAATGATGTGGATTATTTTAAAGGCTGGGGAGTAGAAAAGTTGAAATCCTATTTTTCAGAAAACGAAGTCCCTGTAGGAAACACAAACAAACAAGGATTATAAAACCTTGCCGTTTTCGCACGTAAAGTGCTCGAGAAAGTCAGAGAGAAGCAGAGAGAGAACTTGTAATAAAATTAAGTCTAGAAGAAGGAACACTCAATATTCCTTACCTGGAAACGTTACTCAAAGTATGGGAAGTTAGTGTATTCAGCAACCCTGAGCTATCACAGATGAATGTGGAAAAATATTGGGATGAAAGTGAGTAAGTTATAGCCGGTGTCTGACTGAATTCAAAGCCAATCTAATTGTCACAGTGATCTCCAATATCCAATAACCAATAATTCCCTGGTCTCGAAATTGTTTTTGAAGAAAAAGGATGCAATCGGATGAGTTTATTGTGTTCTGCAGTCTGCAGAACAGACCATGCACATATAGGTGGCATAAACTCTTACCAATTAGCAGTCTCCCTCAATTAGTAATATTGATACCCACATTTAAATTCAGAAAACAAGGCCGTAGGTATCAAGACAGGAGGAAAGGAGGCACTAAGAGATGGAAAATGACTATTTTTGTCCGGGCATATTAAAGAGCCTAAATACCATGGAATCACTGGCAACATTGCCTACTGTTTTGTAAACGCAAAGATTTGTGAAAACAGCTGCCCCTTATTGTAATTTGCATTGCCAAGAGTTGGATATGAATACTGATTTCCTTGAAGGGGCTGTAGCTAAGGCAGAGGTTTTCTTTAAGCTTGTGGTGGTGCCGGAGCTAATTACTGGAGATGTAAAAAGAAGAAGAGATGTCGCTGCAATGACTGCAATGTCTCATGCTAATGATGGTACAGAAAATTTCCCTTGTGGAAAATGTTGTTTGGAGTGCTCTGAAGAGCCTGAAGAGTTTAATGAAATTAGTGTTGGCTGTGACAGTTGCAACCACTGGTTTCACTGGCAATGTGTCAACTTAACAGGGAAAGAAACTTTCCTCAAAGATCAGAATGTGAAATGGATGTGCGACTCCTGCCCAGGTATAGATCTTATTAATTAGACAGAATTTAACCTTCTCAAATTAAGGTGTAAAACAAATTTACATTTCTAAGACTATGTTGTTCAATGCAATGCTATCATCTCAATGAACCACTATCCAGTGGTTAGCATATTTGGTTTTGTGAAGACTTATCCTCTGAATAGCAATTTATCTGGTGCACAGTTTTATCCATTCTCTTCACGATTGTGCTTGATGTCCAATTCAGGGCCCATATGTTGAGGAAAAAAATAAGTGAAAGGATTCTAACCTCTCAGTTTCAAATTTGGAATCTGACTGGGTTAAATATCTTTTAAAAAACTGTGTCATTAAAAAAAATAAATTAACTGTGTCACATAACTACAAAATTATTGACAGTGCAGACTTTGTATGATTGGTTCTTGAAGGTTAACAATTACAACTACTGCCATGTGGTCAAATAGGTCAAACATGTCCAAGGGTAGCTCAGATGTTAAGATGTTGAAGTCCTTCACTCTGCCAATCACTAGCTCAATATGAATTCGCGCATTTGCCACCTGGTTAGTGCGAGCATCATCTTCCAAGGAAAACTGCCTCTTCTTCTTCTTCTTCTTCTTCAGAAAACGGGGGGATAGCAAGGTTTACTTTAGGAAGCAGAAGCTCTTGTATTTTAAGGCCTCGATCTGCAAGGACGGTGTCTCCAGGTCCAAATTTGGATAGAATCCCACTTTCCTTGACAAGTCTTTTATCACTCATTCCCCCTCCTGCCGCACATGTCACAAAGGAAACTGTTCCCACAGGTGTGCAGGCAACCAAAAGCTTAGCAGCGATTCTTCCTTTGTAACATGAATATATCTGTCCATTAGCCAGGGCTAATGAGGGCCTCTGAAGAGGCAATGACATTCTTTTATTTCTTAAAATAGTCAGGGTAGTAATTCTGTGCTTGTCCTCGTGTTGGCCAGAAGATGAGAGGCTTAAGCTCTAATGCAAGAAAAGGAAGCCATGTGGACAGAATAAGTGTCACAAGACTTGAAGATACTCCAAAGAAATGACCAAGGAATTGGCTATTTACACTAATTCGTAACTTCATCAGTGTTATCACATGCTTGTTAACTTCCAGAAATGCGAGATTAGTTCTTTAAAATCACATGCGAAAAATATCACCTTTCTCGATTTCTCCGATCATTGGAACAGCCAAACACGACACAGTGGTCACCTCCACCCATTTATTAATTTAGCAATATCGTCGCGTGCGACTTGACAATAGTAAAATTTCCACAATCCACAAGTTGACAGCGTCAACAACAAACCAAGTGGGGAAGCGATGCCCTCTTCCTCCCCCCCCCCCCCCCCCCAATGATGCCATCCTTCGAGTAACGTTTCCGGGTCAGGAAGATTGATTCTCCCTTCTTCTAAACTTAATTTTATTACACGTTACTTCATTTTATTACGCGTTCTCTCTCAACTTCTCTCTGACTTTCTCGAACACTTTTGACTACTTTTAGCTCCAATTTACGTGCAAGAACGGCAAGGTTTCACAATCCTTGTTTCTTTGTGTTTCCTACAGGGACTTCCCTTTCTGACAAATAGGATTTCAACTTTTCAACTCCCCGGCCTTTAAAATAATCTACATCAATTTCTGCATCTTTCCGCTCAAGCGACGCCATCTTGGAAATTATGCCCCCTTTTTGACCCATAGTCCTTTGCGAAATCAATTTATTCAATATGGCGTCCAATATCCGTGAAACGGGCTATGAAGCTACAAATAAATCAGTTCTGAATATTGAAAGGCCATAGTATTTTTTTCCTGAGCTTTATTGAGAACCACACAATATAGATTACAATACAGAGAATTACAAATATCAAATACTAAGGACTACACTCAAGCTACACTGAACTACTGGGGTTAAGGTCAATGATTCAAGGTGTTCTATTTACAAAAAAATATGTATATATTAAGACATCTAGACTGCACGATCTTTTATTCGTTATAATATTTTACTTGTAACTTATTCTTAAAAATTAAGTAATTGTTACCGAAGCAACTTTTCAGGATGGAATCTAGAATAGAACTTCACTTTAAATTCTTCTAAGGATATCTTATTTTGTGCTAATTTTTGCGTGTACAGATAATATTTAGCAAAGAGGAGGGTACAGTTTAATTCCCGTATTATTGGATCGGTCTTGAAGGGGGCTTTGCCGAAGAGAATTTCAGTTGGAGAAAGCGAGGGGGAAAGGCAACATTTTCTGCATTAAACCATTTAATAACTTCCGAGTAAAATTCTTTACACCAGTGACAGTTACAAAAGGTATGGATAATCGAATCATTCTCCCGGCAGTAGATGCAAAGCGCGTCATTTACGAGACCAAAGGAATGTAATTCTCTTTTGTAACAACTGTTCGGTGCTGGAGCTTGAAATAAAATTCTCTTAGTTTAAAAAAAAAGGCCATAGTATGATTAACTCTGCCAATGAATATGAGCCTCATGTATTGAATACTTTTTGTGAAACGCGGGTTTAAAAACTCAAAATTTTGCAAAGAATGTATGAACTCATTAGTGCTTTTTGGAAGACAATAACTCCTTGAATACTACAGCTGAAGAGCTAACAATTTCACAATGTATTAAATTTCACTAAGCTCTTTAGCTGCCTGGAGTCAAATCACATCTAAAATGTTTCCTTCTGTAAGCAAAACCGTATGCAAATAAGCAAAAATGTAAACAAAGACGTAAGCATGAATCCCCCTATACCGTCCAACCTTTTTCTCAAGCACAAGCTGTAAAACCTGGATCTCATCAAAAGACAGAATGTGTCACTTACAGATGACGTAATCTCGTGCTGTGCTCAAAAATCCCTGAAGGCAACTCCTGTAACTGATTGTCAAACAACTCCCTAACAAGGAAAAAAATTGGCAGTGTTTACCGCCTTTCATTAGAGTGCAATACAGTCCGTACGTTTTTGTCGGTCCGTCACATGAGTGAACCTGACCTTCGCACGTAAAACTTGGAGCGAAACGGCAAGAAAATGACTGTAAAGTAACACTTCGGAGGGAGGCATAAAATGCAACTCATCATTAACCATACCACAAATTTTCGCGTCCGTACAGCAGAGGAAAATCCCACTGGTTGAACACTAAGTCACCTGTCACCAAATTCTCTTCAATCTTAATATGTAACGACATTTCATGGGGTAGCTGTGTGAAAGGATTTATCTTGAACTACTCAATAAAAATCCTATTTTGTGTTTAGTGCGTTTGAACACCGGGGTGCAAATTGTTGCGAGTTGATGATTCACATATTCATTCTTTACTCCGCAGTTCAAATATATAATTTTCATATATTCATTCTCACAATATTTGGATCGTTTGCACGTTATGGTGGCTAACGCCGCTTTCCAGCAATTTCCAGCACTCGTACTTTGATGGATCGATATCATCTCTCTTTGGTCTGTTGATTCCACGGTAGTGGTATGAGGCAAATCCCAATCGCTGGTAAACAAGCTATGTCAATTACGTTTTATAATACGTTACCGTTGCCACGGTAACGTATTATACGTATTATTACACTCTTAATTTTAGGTTTACTTAAGCAATAGACCACAAGTTTCCATGGTTTATAGGCTGATAAACCACGAGGAATATTGGAAGAACACTCGAATAATTCTTACGGATTCTTACGGATTCTTCGAGTGTTCTCCCAACATCTAATCCTCAACATTGCATTTAAATGGCTTTCCACGTTTGATCTAGATCAAACATTTTCATCCAACATTTGGCGTTACGAACAAATGTTTGATCGTTTAGCCACCCCAACCAACAAAGCGTGCACACCCGGTAAAAAGCAACCAAATGAACCACACAAGGTCGAAATTTCAGAGATAATATGCAAAAAATCGTTTTGTGGACTCACTCTGTCTAGTGTTTGGTCAAACATTGTCTGTGCGTTCAGCCACC
>JAEMWC010000627.1:487500-502500 GCA_016490735.1 Pachyseris speciosa | reverse complement strand
ATTTCTCGATTCTAATTGGCTAAGAGAAATGCAGTTTTTAGGATACAAGACGCAGAAAAAAGGTAATTCAATGCAGAAAAAAGGAAATACAGTGCAAAAAAGATAACAAACTGAGAATTCTGATTGCTTGATAAACAAAGGCGCTGAAATTAAGCCAATCAAACGCGGCCTGTTAATGGAGCAATTCAGCACATCGATGAGCTGCGAGCGAAAACAATGGCTGCCGTTTAGAGCAGGTTTTCTTTCGCAAGTACAACAACAACAGAGCCGAAAAACAGCTCTAAAAACGAGAACAGTGCGAAAAGCATTGCTTTTTGGCTGTCTGTTTGGAGAAAGTGATGTCTAAAGAAGGGAACTAATATGAAATCGCAAATTATGAGCCCGTAAGCATAGGACTAGCTTGACACTGCTCAAGCCTTCTTACGCCGAGATAACAAAAACAAACAAGGCCAAGATTATGAACCAGAAACACTGAAGGTAATGATTACAGCGCTTGATAGACACCTGAAGAACAAAGTAGCTTATAGATATAACCTATAACTGTTAAGCCTGTTTTTGTGGCTTAAAGTGCACATGAACCGAAATTTAATTTGCATTTTTTTTACGTTTTTAGATAGCTTATAATCCTCATATTTCATTTTCATTCGTTAACATCCTTTTTGTGACATGGATTCACCATTTGTAGGGGTTCCGAAATTCCCTCCGTGGCCTGAAATTTGAGACATTTGAACGCGGCCAAATGGGCTCTGTGACGTCATCCGTGTGTAATGTTCAAGCGTGAAACATATCTGAGAAGGCGAAAAAGCTTAAAACTGGAAAGTTTTGCGCAGCTGGCGGCCCAGATAGTGAATATTGGTAATTCTCCGACATTTTTATTCCACGAAACTCACAAAAACAGAGTGCCTCACTCAACCGAGTACACACGAATGATGTCAGGTCTCAACCTCGTTCCTAGGGTCCTCTCTCTTCCTCCCTCGAGAAAGTACCTTGGTTGCTGCTGGTCACGTGTCCATGTGTACAAATCAAATCGGCACAGTGGGTGGATCCTCGACTTAGTGGAGACAATCTCTAACTTTGCTGCCCCTGCCTTCAATCATTTTTTTCTGGAATCTGCAAAAATCTGGCAGGCACGTGACCAGACGCAACCAGTTGCGTTAAAAGTTGTCTCGTGCAATGTTACACGAGCCGAGTTTTAACGCCGAATTTTAATCCATGTTATACGAGAACACTTTTAACGCAACTTTGTTGCGGCAACGGTCGGCAACGGCATGTTACACGAGACGATTTTTTAACTCAACAATGTTCGCTGCTCGGGGACGATGTTGCGTTAAAAGTCGACGGCCGGGTTGTTACACGCACAAACTCCAACAAAATATGTTGCCGCAACAAAATGTTGCATTAAAAATCGTCCTATGTGCCATGTTACACGAGACAACTTTTAGCGCAACTATGTTGCGTTGAAAATCGGCGTAAAAAATCGGCTCGTGTAACATCACTTTTAGTCTTTGATAATTTTTTCCCGTGCTTATTTATTCCAAATTGCACTCGAAATCATGTAATTACCTATACTAGGCCCATTGTTGTGTGGCGTTCTCGTTGCCGTCGCTGTCGCAGTTGCGTAATCTCCCTAATACCGACAAGCGGTCGGAAATTTTAAAATCTCCCGCGGCGGCTGCTCGGAGGTGAATACTTTGCTAATGACCTCCGAGTTAACCAATCAGAGCGAGCGAAAATCACTATTCACTTTCAAGGCTCTCACTCCGTGAAATCGCTCGAAAATATCATTGAATCTCGAAGACGTCTGTAGCTTGAATATGCGATCCATCAAGTAAGCGAGTCTGAATCACAAGGGCAAAACCTATCCTGAAAACGATGACCGTGCTATTATCCGTGCACTGATGGAATTACGTGCCAGAGGTGCTAACGCAACGGTCAAAAATGTCGTAAAAGAAAGCGGTCTCTCAATGCAAGTGGCCCATCGCCGCACGTTTTCACTTGTAGCCAGAAGAAAAGGGATTCTGTCTAAAAGAGACCGAAATATACGCCTTAAATACACCCGGGAAATGAAGCAAATTTGCGACCTTTGCAAATATAGAACTGTCAAAGCGATCGAGTTGTGATATCTTTCCGGTCAAATTACACATAAACATCTTTATGCAAAGTGACAAAGTTGACTCTTTCTTACACACTGACACTCAATAGTCAACAGCCGACGATCCTTTTCACAATGAAAACTGAGAATAACAACTCAATTCCCTTCCTTGGTAAGTTGATCATTAAAGGATTCGGATGGATGCCTCTCTACCAGTTTTTACAGAAAGCCTACACACACTGACCAGTACCTAGCGTATGATTCACATCACCTACAATCTGTAAAACGCGGTATTGTCAAGTGCCTGTACGATCGATCTAAACACCTCATAACAAAACTATCAGTTATCTCACATGAAAAGAAACACCTCTCATCGGTCCTAGTTTTTAACAGTTATCCGTTTTCGTTTGTAAAAACCTTACGAAAACCAAGGGATGAACAACCACTAAAGAACCTGAACCCGAAATTAAAACTAATGTGGTGCTACCATACGTCAAAGGCACATCGGAGGCTCTTCGCCGTTGCATACGTTGTCAGGATGAAACGAGCAAAGTAGCGCCCTCATGGAGAGAATTGTTGTCGTTGCTCCTAAGGAATTTTCCTCCAGAAATGGAAAAAACTCCAACGCACATTCATCATTTCTGTAAGACTATAGGAGCATCAGCCGTTGCAAAGAAGGGAACGTCCACTGTCAATTCCAAATCTCGCTGACAAAACGTTTTAGGAGAGGGCAAGTGAACAACACTGTTGTTCACTGATCACCTTCAAGCGCCAGCAAAATGTCGGCCCAGGCAATAAGTTTTGGCTCCCATCTAAAATCATTAAAGAAAATCAGTTCCGCCTCCTCTACTCCTATCCACGCGAATGAGCCCGTGGCTGGATAACAAAACGTTTTCTCAATGACTTTCATGAGTGACAGAATAAAGCTCTTGCCACAGTTTGTGGTTCCGTGCACATCAAGACTGATGAGGTAGCTGTCAATATTTTCAACTCAGAACCTGGGCTGGACGTGGCTCACAATGATCTAAGCAGAAGCCACCGTGCGGGTAAGACAACTGGTGTGAAACAAAGGCCTATCATTGTGAGGTTTGCAAGGCACAATACCAAAGTTACCGTCCTATCACGCCGTCGTGCGCTGAAGGAAAATAAGCGACCATTCAACCTGCAGGAAAATCTCACTTGGAAACGTCGTGAAATCATAAACTAGCTAAGTAATGATGTAAAGAAAGGAATTATTAGCAAAGTCTGGACGATTGACGGTGTAATATGTTTTCGACCCATTAGCCAAAGTAATATTATCGAGCGCTGCACTTCTATAATGGAATGTCAGGAGACTGTAGCTAAGTACAGCTAAGTAGCTTTTAAAAGAGATGTGGATTTATATTAACTAGTATCTTTCCGTTATTGCAATTACTTTGGTTGTTACTGCCACTTGACTCTGGCCATTTATATTTAGCTATGCAAAGGATAAGAGTTATTGTATCCATTGTTATTTATTTATTTATTTATTTATTTATTAGTTACTTATTTCATTTACTTATCTTTAATTCCCTCATTTCCTTTTCCCTATTTTGCCCACTCCCGTTAACAATCCATGTTCTATATGCCACTCTCAGTTGATAATAACCATAAAGCGATCTTTTGTGATATTTGTCATCTCTGGACACATCTCAAATGTACTGCATGCCTTTTCCGTTTCTGATTACAATGACTTATCTGCTTCTGAGGAAGACTGGTACGGTTCTGTTTGCATTTCTGAGATATTTCCCTTTAATCACTATACTAATATACTTGAAAAAATTTCTCGATTATGATTGGCTAAGAGAAATACAGTTTTTAGTTAACACGATGCAGAAAAAAGGTAATCCAGTGCAGAAAAAGGAAACAAACAGGGTATTCTAATTGGTTTATAAAAACAAAGGCACTGAAATTGGGCCAATCAAACGCGGCCTCTAAATGGCGCAAAGTTGAGAAAAACGATGAGCTGCGAGCGAAAACAACATGGCTGACATTTTGAGGTTTCCTTTCGTGACCGTAACAACAACAGAGGAGCTGAAAAAGAGCTCTAAAATCGAGAACAATGCGAAAAGCACTGATTTTTGGCTATCTGTCTGGAAAAAGTGGTGTCCTGAGAAGGGAATTTATTACGAGCCCCTTTGCTCAAGCGATTTTTAACGACGAGATAAAACTAACAAACAAGGCGGAGATTATGAACCAGAAAGCCTGAAGGTAATGATTATAGCGCTTGATACATACTTGAAAAACAAAGTAGCCTTTAACGCTGTAGCCTATGACTGTTTATAACATTGACAAAACTGTTGTTTTGAATGAACGGGTGAATATATTTGCACGGTTTGAAGAAGTTATTTTTACATCTGATTCACCTGCGTTGCTACTGCAAAATTATGACAGGCTATCTTGCATTTTTTTTCATCAATATCATTAATAAGTAATCACATGATTTTTCTCGTGCAATTTGGATAAATAAGCACTTGTATTTTTTTCAAAGACCACAAATTGCACTCGCCTTACGGGCTCGTGCAATTTTGTTAGTCTTTGAAAAAAAAATTACTCGTGCTTATTTATTTCAAATTGCACTCGAAATCATGTGATTACCTATAATAGTGATACTGATTTTTATTTTTCCCTAAATGATTTTCAACTTTCATCTGGTTTTGATGATTCCATCTTTAAATCCAAATACTTTAGCCCTTTGTTAGACGATCCTGATTCTTATCAGTTACTTTATAATTCTGATCTTTATCCTGACATTAAAATGCTTAAATCTAATTCTCATTTACTATCCAAATGATTATTTTTAACACTGTAAGGTATTCTTTCTTTTCTTCATTCTCTCTATCAATAAAACACCGCCTTTCCACCTTTTGATCCTATACTTCTATTTACTAATTTTATCAATAGTAAATCTTCATTCACTTTCCACCTATGTCTACCTCAACCTACTGTACCGTTATACTTCGATGGCTTGTTTTATATTTATTCCACTTATTTGTTTAGTTATTTCTGTATAATTCACCTCTTGCATCTATTTATGATTTTTGTTTGTTTGACTTTAACCATTTTTTCACATCTTAGTTTGTAACTCTCGCACCATTTAAGCCCCTGGCTTTGGCTTATCATTGTATCTCCTTCTGTTTTGTGCTGCTGGTTGTTAATAAATAAATTTGTTAAAAAAATATTGCGGAATTTCCCTCCTTTTTAACCAGGGCAGCATACACGGCTGTGCAAAAAAACCTATGGCCTGATTTCTTGGTTTTGCAGAACCCGGATAGCAGCCTCAAACCATTTTCCTTCGCATTCTGCAACACATTGACTATCTTTGGCTTCTTGTAAAAGTTGTTCTCTCGTTTTATTGGAGCGCCCTAGGAGCGATTCAGCAAAATTCTTTAGCCAACGCAAGTGTTTCATCGACGGATTTATGGCCACGATTAGCAACTGAATAAACTGTGCTAAACACTGCTTCCCTTTCCCGTTCTTGAGCTGTCGCCAAACAAACCAACTGTACTCTCGTCGTGATGAACTTCGCCTGGATGATGACTTTACAGACGTCGTAAACCGTCAAACGCTCTTCTCTTTGTTTTCGCTTTTTCCCATTACCATCCCCGGTATTCTTTCGCTTCTTGCTGGCGATAGATGCTTCTGTTTTAGGTGCAGTAGTCAAGTCTCGGTGCCCAGACGAGTGCAGTGCCTCAGGGGTCTTCTTTTGTTACGTACTTATACGCGCTGTAATAGCTGTAATGGCGGTCGTTGAAATGCACCTGAACGCCGAATTTGTCGCTCAAGTACTTGTTTACTTGTAACCAACGACCTCTCTTCTTCAGTTTCACAGCCAACTGAAAATGATACCTGTTGACATTATGGCCGCTTTCATCTGGATTTGCATGAGCTTCAATAATGTTGACTACCCAGTGCAAAATATCAATTTCGTGGAAATTCCACGCTTCTAATACAGCTTGATTGAAGCTCTCTCTCGTAGGAATCTTTAACGTATCTGCACGACTGTATGTTATAATGTAAACGACATACCCCTTTCTAACTGTCGCGAGCCCATTGTTTTTGAGTGTGAGTGCTATAAAAATGTGAGTGCTATGCAAGCCTTCCTATATTACTCTATTGGGTTGAATGGATGACGCTCCTTATAGTACAACGAACAAAACACTTTGAAATATAGAAGATACAGAGATTTCTTTAGTGACCAAGGTTACTATGGATACAAAGTCACGAGAAATTCAATATAAAATACTCCATAGATTTTTTAACTACAAATATCCTTCTAAAGAAAATAGGTAAAGTGGATTCTTCAGTATGCTGTCTGTGCAACTGTGGACGAACCCCTAGAACATCTCTTTGTTTCTTGCCCCATCGTCACAACGGTTTGTTGGAGTTATTTAATTTGCTGGTGTTGAGGTATAAATGTCCAAATCGATTCATTTCGGTGCTTTGGATATATTACTTGGTCTCTGAAAAAGGAAGGACGACTTTTTGTTATTGAATCATGTTATTATCATTGCAAAACAATATATTAATTATTATCCTTCACGGTTCTTTTATCAAAATCTATTGGGTTTATAATATCGAAAGTAGATTTGATAGTTTGAATAATAAATTCAAGTAAGAATACACTCTTCAAACTGGGACAAGCATGTTAAGAGATAATAGGTTGAAGTGCTAGTATCGATTGGCGCATATCAACTTGTCATCGTAACATCTTTTCTATTTCAGTAGTTAGGTGTATAATTTGTTTTTGTTGTTAATGTTCTTTTCGTCGCTCTCTTCCTATTCTCTTTGTGTGGGCAATGTATGGAATTATTATGAAAAAATCAATACAATACAAAAACCTTCAACGAGGAATTGCTACAACAATAAGCAATTAAACAATGGCAAACTTCAGTTTAGTAATCAACATTTTTAGGAATTGTTTCGTCATGATGTACACTGTACCCAGTTTATTAAGGGTCCATCTTTTTTAGACTATTTCTGCTTATTCCTATTCCGGTTTAGGAATGAAAGAATAATTAGAATAACATTTTCCAAAAAAACATACTCTGAAAACAGAATGCTTTGCTTGTCTTCAAAGAGTTTTTTCTTTGATAACAAAAACTGTGGAAAACAAAAAAAAAAAAAAGGAAAACCTTCGCTATCCTAATTCGCTCGAAAACACTCAAGCAACAGGCAATCAAACTTAAATACCAGCATTACAAAACAAAGTTCCACGGGGAATTACAAAAAAAAAAAAAAAAAAAAAAAAGCCAAAAAGGTTTTCTAAAATCATCGTTAACATTAACAATTTTGCCTTGTCCAGTAAGCAATTAAACTATGGCAAAGTTCAATTTACTAATCAACACTTTTAGGAATTGTTTCGTCACGATGTATACTATATCCAGTTTATTAAGGGCGTATCTTTTTGAGACTATTTCTGCTTATCTCTATTTCGGTTTAGGAATGAAATATTAATTCGAATAATGTTTTCCAAAAAAACATACTCTGAAAACATAATACCCTTGGCGGAAGTGACCTGATGACAGCGCGTAGAATAGTCTGGACCGAGCGACTGAAATTGACTTCCGGTGCCACGTTCCAGGCTTAGCGGACCACGTACGATTCTCCGCCAAACATTTTTCTAAAGAAACGAAAACTATGGGCACCACAGGGTCCTGTTTTAATGTTTTATGCTCGGCTTAAAGTGACAAGAAGTCAAGCTGGCAAATTTATAAATCAAATTGCACAATTGCTTGTCAATTTAGCCACAACTGGTACCATTCTGCTCATGTAGTATACCACACTCTTTGCGTTATGTCGGCATCGCTTGGGTTTTACAATTGGTGTACACTTGAGAGATCAAGTTTGATGTGTTTTTGAATTCGCGAACAGCGTTTCATAGCGTTTCGGATGAAGTCTAGTACTGACGGATTACAGTCAATGTTGATGTCATTAATTTGAACTTTCTCTGTCTTGTTCACCTTCCAACAAGAGGTCTAAGGGAAACTTAGAAGAATTTTGAAGTGACTCTGACCGTTCTTCCTGTACGAGTAGTAACTCCTCGAAGAAAAGTCATTTCATCCTCGTTGTCATCTAAGTTTACTTCTTATTCTTCACTTTGTGTCATATTCTGATTCTTATTCACCATCCTTTGTATCATTTCTACCCTCCGTTGACAATTCTGACTGAATCTCTTCCTGTTCCTTCTCTACAGCAAAAGCTACCAAAGGTTTTGTCTTCGGGAACCCAACTTTCCCATTTTGCGGAACAGAATTGGCATACATATTTAATGGTAGCGTGCCTGTTTTAAACGTCGATGTTTCTTGACCTGACGGCTTTGTCATAGTTTGCTGCCCATTCCCTCATCAATACTTGTCCACTATTGTTAAGCTTTCTCGTGGGCTTGAGGTGGCTCATTCTTGAAAGAGCGTTAAGGGACATCATTTGAGGAATAACAGGGCAGTACGACTGCTCATGCGTGTAGTAATAAGCAGCCCAACGTACTACTCTTTTGATACTCGTAGACAATATTCGCCAGATTGCGCGTTGCACTGTTAGGATGTAAGAAATTGGTCCTTAAAACGACCCATCACATGGAGGTTTTCCACTTGGACAGTGAGGCAGCTGTGAAGATGTATTTGGTAAGTGGTGTTCATCTCTTCGAGATCTTGAAGACCTTTTAGTATCATATTAACTTATGATTATTTTTGACCTGAAATAGCCTCCTTCCCTTTACTTCCATAGATTTGGATGGTTTGTCAAAGAGGGACAACATTTCATCTATTGTGAATGATATATGAAATGAATAATATATGAACTGCGGAAATGAAATCAAATGAAGAATGATCCTCGCAGTTGTGAACGCAATTTATGCAATTGCGAAAAGAAGCCTGAAAAAAATTCAGGATTTCAACGGAGTTTGAACCCGTGACCTCGCGATTACCGGTGCGATGCTCTAACCAACTGAGCTATGAAGCCACTGACGTTGGGAGCAGGTCAATTGTGGGTTCATATGTTCCCGCGAAAGAAAAGAGTGTGAATGCCTTAAACTAGTCAAGAGTCACTGTACTTCGTACTGCAAAACTATTTTGGAAAGAACTGGTGTTAACTGTATGTGGATTATAAACAATTCGTTGGACGTAATTCGCACATTGCAGGAAAAACAACTTCCGCTCAATGAGATGAGTACTTGGGACTTTTCCACTCTATATACTAGCCTTCCACACGCCAAACTTAAACATCAACTTCATGATCTGCTCGAAAGAGTTTTTCACACAAGAGGAAAAAGTTTCATAGCAACCAATAATTTCCACACTTTCTGGGCTAATGATAGGAAGTCTACGAAATACACTTACTTCTCGTGTAGGGAACTGTGCCTCGCTATCGACTTTCTTATCGACAACATCTACGTTCGCTTTGGAAACTCAGTTTTTCGACAAGTTATTGGAATACCAATGGGCACTAACAGCGCACCTTTGCTAGCTGATCTGTTCCTTCACACCTTTGAGTATGATTTCATGCTTAGAACATTGAAACGAGATAAAACCATAGCCGTCCGATTTAGCAACACCTTTCGATACATTGATGATTTATTCAGCGTCAACAATGAGAATTTCGGAAATTACATCAGCGCTATTTACCCGTCGGAACTGGAACTAAAGGACACTACCTTGACATCAAATGAAGTTTGTTATCTAGACACAAGAATAAGGAATGGTGATAACAACACTCCTTTTCATCTCAGTGTCTACGATAAGAGGGATGACTTCTCATTTCGGATTGTCAATTTTCCTCACATGGACAGCAGCATTCCCGCCAATCCGGCCTATGGTGTTTTCATATCTCAATTAGTGAGATATGCTAGACTTTGCACATCGAAACTGGATTTTATTGATAGACTTCACCGACTTTCATCACATCTCCTTCACCAAGGCTTCAAATCTACGCTGCTTCGTAAATCGCTAACTAAATTCTTGAAACGCCACGGTGCTATCGTTGAGAAGTATGGTGCTACACTACAGGAGATGAGATTAGCAATCCAGAGATGAGATTATATCCTTTATATTATCCTGACGCCCAAATTTGAGATCCTTGTTGCTTCCATTCATTACATTTTTATGCAAATGTGCGCGCGCAATTTTCCTAAAGTTGTGCGCGCGCTTGCTTATTTAGTTTACGTGTGCTTAGTTCGTTGTTTGGTTTACGTGTGCATAGTTCGTTATTTAACGTACTCCTATTATTTTACGTTGTTTTCCTTGCTAATACGTGTTGTCAATAACTGTGCTCACAGTGTGGGTGGCTCCTCCTAAAATGTTCTGCAATTGGTATAGGATTTGATGGAGCCGAAACCAATTGTGGAATTGCACACATTTTAGGTATCCTACTGATGAACAGTTATTACACGCAGATATTTTTAGAAGCAACAATTGTTTGCGGTCTGTCACCTTTGAATATGAAATGAATCATATATGAACTGCGGAAATGAAATCAAATGAAGAATGATCCTTGCAGTTGTGAACGCAATTTATGCGATTGCGAAAAGAACTTCAGGACGTCAACGGGATTTGAACCCGTGACCTCGCGATTACCGGTGCGATGCTCTAAACAACTGAGCTATGAAGCCACTGACGTTGCGAGCAGGTCAATTGTGGGTTGAAGTCCTGATTTTTTTTTAGGCTTCTTTTCGCATTTGGATAAATTGCGTTCACAACTGCGAGGATCATTCTTCATTTGATTTCATCTATTGGCAAACCTCTTTAAGTAGGCATCCACGGCTTTTGAAAGCTCTATAGCTTCGTCCAAAGGCAACCTTTACACCACCTGATGTTTCTGGTGGACAGAGAAAGTTATGCAACATTCCTAAATATTCTGCAGCGCCTATAACTATAGTAATTATTTTGACACAGCCCTTTTGCGCGTCATTCGTGCTAAAGGCAGGTGCTAATAGGCTAAGGAAACGAGGCATCCTTGGATCTTCTATTCTTGACAACCATTTCAACAGCACATTCAGACATGTTTATAGGAATCACATCTTCCGGAGCCCTTTGTGGGAAACATACAACACATTTTCGCTCACTCAAATACAAATAACTTGCTTGCAATCGGTGAGATAAGAGAAAAAGACAAAATTTCCCTCAACTGCCAAGTCGTCGTTTCGGTTAATATTGCTTTGTTCTAAGTATAGCACTTCAAAAAAGATGCACAGTCTCTCGCAGTTCTTGGACTGAGCAGGAAGTCTTCGTTGTTCTATACTAGCTCCCTGACGATTTCCTCTTTTGTTAACCTCTTGACGACAAGTTTTGGTGTGTTAGCCATGGAAAATTCACGAATCCTTGATGACGGTTGACATGAGAACAACAACAACACTTTATCATGTTCATGCTCGTTAGTTTCTATTTATTGAACAAGGAAGTTACAGGTAGCCTAAACTCAAGTCGGTTGCTTAGAATGTAGTTCAACTCGATTACAATTCAATTTAGCGCAAACATTTCACTTGCTACAATTTTCTCAACTGAACTTTGAAAGGAAGCACGCTGTAGCAAAAACCTATTTTTTAAACTAGTATCATCAAGGTCTTAAAACAATTATTTGAATTATTCTAATCTAATCGGTTTTCAGCGAAATTTAGCCCGTGTCCATTAGAAATCAACAGCATTTGGGTTGTTTCTACTGAGGTCATGAACTTCAGAAGAATTTACAAGTCTTTCACATTTCCCGGCGGGAAGTTGTACTTGCAAAACACGTTTATTCAAAATTGCTTCTATTGAATTTACAGATATATCGAAATGGTTGAGATTTTCGAGAGACTGAATTGTATTTTTATAGTATTGGGTCATCATTATACAATCCAATAAACTTGTCTCCTTAGTGTACAGATTCGATGAAAAGATTGCTAAGGGTAACCACACATACACCTTTTTCCAAAAATGGCGGGCAATAGACCTTTTTACCGATACGGCGACCATTTTGAATAACTTAAATTTACAGAATATTATGGGATTCCCAGGGGGTTGTGCGATAAAGCTGTTTACTTCTTTAGTCCAACGGTAAGTCATGGCTGATCAACAAGATGAAAAAACAAAAGAGTTCAGTATAGAGGAACTAAATGTGTGGAACGTCGAGAAATTTTGTTCGTAGTCAGTGACACACAAGCTGTTTGCAAACCCAGGGTTATCTGATCGGAGATTTTATTTTTATTTGCTCAGTTAGTACAACCTTTATCTGTTGTCAAATGCAAAGAAATACAAATAAGAATCATCGTATAAAGTTATTCATCAATGTAAATAACAAGCTTAACTGCGAATTCACACTTCCATTCAATAGTCTTTCAATTCGTTTGCATTTTGAAATAAAAATTGCTTAACACTTTTCATGTGATATATCCCAGAAGCACTGACGCATGCAGTAGTGTGTCAGGACTTCAACCTGGATGGAAAGATGTGCAACATTTGCCTAGATTTTGAACTGCAAGTTACATATGCTAAATCACTTGTATATTTTACTACTGCTATTTTCCTCACACAAACAAACACGGAGGCCGAAACTGCTTGATCGTTTGAAAAAAAAATCAGCTTACTTCAAACCTTTTTTTAGGATTAATAAACAATGAAGTGTGTACCTTTCAGAAGCTGTTTCTGAACGATAATATTTTCTGCAACAACACGTTTCGTGCCGCATGGCGGTGAATTAGATTTAGCCGGTGACGCCTGTTTAAACAATACTGCTTTTTAGTGTAAATCTACTAGAGTTCTATCACGAATGCCGCTCTCTGATTGGCTACGCTACTATCTATTCTGTGATAGATAATAATTAGTGGTTGTCAGCCAAATTGCGACCGCTTCTTCGCGTTTTCGAAGTGTCTTTGAGGAGGATTTAGATAATTTACTAGTTTAGTTTTGAACTACTCGTAGATTTATAATAAAACCACCAGATTATTCGCTCTCGATTTCTATGCGTGATAGCTGATTCGGACTGCGCCCTCATCAGCCATCACACGACAGAAATTTCGAGGTCATAATCTAACTGTTAAGTAGATTCATGTTACATAACATTACAGAAGGTGCGCTAAAACGCTCCTGCAGTGAAACCGCAAATGGAGTACGTTGACGGCTCCAAGTAGACCTATGATGTCACTGCTTAGCAACCAGCCTTTTATTTCTGGCACGTGAAAGAAGAATTTATGTACAATTCAATATAGCGGAGGCGATGTAAGGAACTCACGTTTTCGGCGAGAAATCGTGTGTCCAACTACTTTTTTAAAAAGTAAATAACAAACTGAAGACAATAATAGAAGAAACTTATAATCTTTTATCGGTATCGGTATTCTTTTTTGAAAGCTTACATGTTATTGAAGGCAGGATACACGGAAAAAACACAATCAAATGCAAGAGTGTGTCTCACAGTATGACATAAAGTTTTAAAAAGCTGTCAAGAAGATGTAAAGAGTATAGACAACAGAAACTGGTAAGCGGCTGCATTTCGCCGTCCAACTTGATTAATATGTCTTTTGTTTGTTTGTTTGAACCGGTAAGAATCAGCGCTTGGGTGTGAGAACAGCGAAATAGTTTGCTTGCTCGTGTGGTTTGACAAGGTTTTGTCGGGTTGTAACGGCGCTATTGTCGTCACTATGTCACTGGATGATGTTTCGCCGCTGCAATTCTTTAATTGAAGAAGCTTCCTCGATGGACGTGGGAGGTAACAATAAACCTATCTTGGCACTCTAGGATTTGTATCTGCTTAGCCAAGCAAGGATTTTGTGTGAAATGCCGCTATTATACAGCTATGCGTTAAGAGCGGGATTGTTGACCTAAACTCTCAGGTTCGTACTCCATTTTGTTTTGTTTTCTACGGACGTTTATGTCAAAATTTCTTAGCAATTTGTTTAGCTTACTACGAGATATATTTGTTACTTGCCTGATTTCTCGACCTTCGCCAAGAAGCCTCGAAGAAATTCGCATTGCTTTGTTTTCCTACAATGTTTTGTTGTTTTTGAACTCGCGGTGAATTCTATTAGGGTTTCATATGAAAGTGATTATTTGCTATTCAAAAGCTCATCTGGATCCCAAAACTCTTCGTTTTCTCTTCTTCGGCTCATTCTATGAGCTTAGAATTGTTTGAAGAAAAGCGATATGAAATCGCTCCAGCAGGTTCGGACGGCTTTTTTTCCAAAACGGCTCATCTCGCCTTTGTCACCTTTCCATACTATTTTCTGTAGGACTCTTCAAATGGCAGTAACCAAAAAAATTAATAATAATATACCGTATTCACAAATGGCGGCCGTCCTGGGGCGAGTAAGCGGCTAAACGTGGAAACAAGGCGTTATGGGATAAAGTTTACAAACGTTCGAAGAAGCGATTTGGTAAAGATACGATGTCCGTTTTGCTTACCGAGGACTTTATTCCCGGGTCATCTTTAGCTGGAAGAAATCCAGAATGAAGAGTTACGTTTTTGGCTAAATGTCAATCTCGAACCTAGAGTCTTCGGGCGTTTTGGTCAGCGGGTGGACGCCCGGAGAGACTCTGGGATAATAGAAAAAATCAAGTTTTTTGATTGGCTGGCCCGTAACGGCCTCCATTGTTTTACCCCTGATTTTCTGGGAAAATGGCCGGTCCATTATCCCAAAGTCTCTCCTGGCGACTAACCGCTGGCCAAAGAGCCTGAGGACTCTGGGTACAAGATTGCTAAAATGTCGGAAAGGATCCAGTGAAAGGACTGCGCACAAAAGCTCAACTTGTTAAAAGGCAAGTAGTTACATTATTTTCGGCGGTCGATGAGAGAGGACATCGTGGTTCGGCTGGTTTGTTTTGCTAGATTCAAACTCATTAAATTATGTTTTTTTTTCTGTTTTTAGTGTTGAAGGGTACATGAATCAGGGAAAAGATGTTTTTCTTGTGGATACTGACCCGAAT
>JAEMWC010000627.1:482500-485000 GCA_016490735.1 Pachyseris speciosa | reverse complement strand
CAATCTGATGTGGAGGAATTAATCGCTAAGTCTAACCAAAACACGTTCCAGCTAAACGAGTCGAAGTGTAAGGAACTACGAATTTCGTTTGCTAAATCAGCCGTGGACTTTGCTCCCATTGTCATCAGCGGGAAAACAATAGAGTTAGTGTCCACTGTTAAGTTGTTAGGTCTAAATATATCATCTGACCTCCGGTGGAACTGTCATGTTGCAGAAATAAGTAAAAAAGTAGCGAGCCGGTTATATTTTCTTAAACAACTGAAGCGAGCGAATATTCCCGTCAAAGATTTGCTAATCTTTTATTTGACCTGTATACGCCCAGTAATGGAATACGCATGCCCGGTGTTTCACAACGCGCTTCCCGCATATTTATCCGCTGAGCTAGAACAGCTACAGAAGCGCGCTTTGCGAATTATTTTTCCGTTTGTTCCATATAGCGACGCATTACATCAAGCCAACTTGGAGGCGCTCTCTCAACGCAGACAGTCTATCACAACTAAGCTTTTTGATTCCATCACTTGTAACCCGAACCATAAATTGCATGAGCTCTTGCCACCTCGTAACATTTGTGAATACAATTTAAGACGAAAGAGGAACTTTAATGTCCCCCTGGCTAAGACGAAGAGACTTACGAGCACTTTTATATATAGCAACTGTGATTAAATTTTTAGCTATATGTATATTAGGTGTATATAGGGATATGTGTATATTTTCTTATATCTCTCTTATATTTCTCTTACTTTTTATTAGATTTTATTATTGTAACGATTAATCTAATTCAGCCTTTGGCTGCGATTTTGATCTGAATAAACTATCTATCTATCTATCTATCTATCTATCTCTCTCAAAAGAAGAAAATTGGTTTATATTTTCAGTCTAGATAATCTCGTCCGCTGTGGCAAAATAAGTTTTACAGTCTAAAGCAGTACTGAATTCTTCGTCTGAAGTGAAGCCCATATTTTTCTTTCATGTGACAACTACGTTGTTTCATGTATTCGCTTCTCCAAAGGAGGTCATAACAGCGAAAGCAAGTGAGCCGTAGTCACTGCTTGCTTAAAGTTGAAATTTGGAGGGCTCCGCATCCACGACCGCCGTAGTAGAGGTCGCCGTAGCTATTTGCTTAAAGTCCCTATTTACGTTTGTTGTAGCAAGCCATTTGGCTTACTAGAGGTTAAATGTCCAGAGACAAAGTTTCTTGTATCTCCTTTGGATGTCCAAGGGCAAATGGGGATAACCGGCGTTGACTGGTGCGATTTTTTTGATTTTTACCAAGAAGGGAATGCCTATAGAGAGAGTCCCCTTTGATCCCGAGTTCTGGCAGGAGTTGGAGGGGAAGCTGCTGTTCTATTATTATACACATTTCATTTAATATGCTATAACTGATGCCTTATAAACTACAGAGTAACTTACACTGTATACATGTCAACTTTCCTTCTCGCTATAATTTGTGTGTGATGTAGATTTGACTAAACTGTATTCAAGTTTGTAGTGGAGTAATGAGTTAACCACATTCAAGCAGATGGGTCATACTTGGTTAAGAAACAAAAGTCCGTCTGGAAAACAGTGTTAACACCTTAGTAGCCCAGAGTAGTTAACATCATTTTAAAGTCAATGACAAAATGTATCTTACACAATGCACTTACAAAATCATGACAACAGTAGTGAGTCGTCAGTGATAAAGTTTCCAGCTCTTGCAAAAAATGAAGTATAAGTCAACTACCATGCCTCTTGTTTAAGTCTAATATTGGTACGTATTATTCAGATATAATGGGGTCCTGGACATTACACAAGAAAGCGCAGACTGCCCACATTTAATTAATGACAGGAAATAAAGACAGAGGTGTAACTTTGTCCCAGATATGGAAGTTTTTGATCTTGTAATAGCTCTCTCCACGAGGATACGTAAAGCAGCAATAACTTGTGTTTTCACCACATCCTCTGGTGACATCTGCTGAACTTGGCCAGGAAATGGGGATATATTTAATGAAACTCCAGGGGGATGAAGGTCTTCGATTGTGAACCCTTTGTCACCAGTATGTCGTCGTCCTCACTAAAGGGTAAGTCCAGGATACCACCTCTTTCAGCAATCTCGCTATCCGAAGTACTGCCGGTATACAGTTGGCTGGTAAATGTTATTGCTCCAGATGGGGCAATCCCAATAAGCCCTTTAAGTGTCTTGTGATTCTTGTACGAGCTAAATAGTCTACTGTTAAGAAGAAGGCTGCTTGGCATTTGGCATTTTATTTCTGTACAATAAAGCATCACACACATGTGTTTGCATATTTAACCTTGAATTCTTCAGGCGTGGTTTTGTTGACTTCTTCCCGGCTCAGCCAAATGTTTATAGTGTCAAAACGAAGAAACATTAAGTTGATCCAGGAAATGAAAATCCTGCTAACAGTTGGTTGAGAGAATGACAAATGTTTCTCATGAAATCTCTGCCGCAGTCCACACATGGCTAAGAAAAATTCTTCCTTCGCCTTGAGTATTCTTCTTCGCC
>JAEMWC010000627.1:442500-477500 GCA_016490735.1 Pachyseris speciosa | reverse complement strand
TCCTCCCCACGAGTGTTTAGATTAGGCTAATTATGGAAACACGGAAAAAAGTCCTCTATTGGTTTTATAAAATATTTCTAAAAAATAATTCGACAAATGAAGGGAACATTTGTTTATTTACTTTTTTTATTGAAATAGATTTTCCTAATACACGCTCTGAACAAACTTATTTCCCACTAGCCAAACATAACGTGCAACAGACAACACATGAATCAATCAGAATTCGCACTATCAATGTCAAAATCAAGTTGAGATTATTGGCAAGCCACATGCCAATTTCAAAGCGATTTTAGCTGTGATTCCTCCGAAATCATTGCAGAAAGATACCGAACGTTCGGCGAGAACCAGAAGAAATGCTCAAAATATACGAATCAGTAACGAAAGAACTTCAAGAAGAGAAGTTTTTTTTAAGCTGGAAATGAATGTCACTGTGCTTGGCCGCTTCTGAAAGTGGCGCGAACTTGCCCGATTTGGCAGCCCGAGAACAAGGTTGAGAAGTTGAATCGCTCATCGTACCTTGTGAAGTTTTGCTGGATATGAATAATAGCCCAAGCAGCGGATCCAGGTTATAGTATATTCTTAAGATGAGAAGGTCTCAGATAAAATACATTTTTACGCTAATTCGACATCCAAAACATGGCAATTGATCGGCTGCGCAAATTTTGTTTGAAGCATTTACAGTCTGTAGCATATAGTTTGGTTTACGTTTTCGCGTACATTTGTTTTAAATAAAGAATGTCTTATAGAGAATTTTATTGTCATACTAGTATGGCTGATTAATTATAGTGCACTACGTCACTGGTTATGCCTAAATACACAAGTGCGCACCCAGTTCGCCCTCTTCGCCAGTGCACGCCATCGAAACCACTTCTCTTTGTGGAATTTTTCCCTCCGCCTTGTCCTCGCTCTCCAGCCACCATCATACCTAGTTTGATCTTCGCTCGGTGGCGGTTATTTTACCCCCACCTTTGCTGAAGAGACGTCACTCTTTTAAAGTAGTTGCTATGGTTACGCCACGCATTTAGGTTTTTGTAGCTGCGTGACGTAACCTTTGACTTTAGTAGAAACAAAATCGTCACTTTAGTGGCCAATTTTAGTTCAAACACGTGTCAGGCTTTTCTGTCTCTTCAGCAAAACTAGGAGCGTCCCTAAGATGAGCTTGCTACAGGAATAATTGGAAATGACGCGATATAAAAACACCTTTCAACGGTCTCGGCTGGGCAAATTCCCGTTCTTGTTTTATCTAATGTAAAACAATATGAAATAACCCCGTGAGACGTAGCCGAGTCGTATTTCCCAGAAACTCATAAGACCCACACTTACAATATTTTTTCGAAATTTTAACACTTTAAGTGTGAATTATATATAAGTCATGGCAATTGTATCTGTATTGCCATGATATTGATTGTGGGGCTTAGATTTGAGGAAATAGGAAAGCTCAAGTACTTATTTCAGGAAAATGTTACTTACAGATATTCTAACTTTGTTGTGCTTTGAAATATCCCTGAAGGCAAATTTTGAAATTTATTGTGCTCCAACGACCTAAGAGCCAAAAAATAAATAATAATAATAATAATAATAATAATAATAGTAATAGTAATAATAATAATAATAATAATAATGATAATGATAAGAAGAAGAAGAATAAATTAGACAGTGGTTCATTCTACCTCAAAGCACACCATATTTTAGTCCTTGTTACCTGGTGCGCGGGAGCGCGGCCTACCGGAATGCACAGTCTAGAGTGAGCAAGAATGTGGAGAGTGCGATTGTAAGAAGCTCACGGAGACTTAGAGTGTACGGTCGTCCGATAAGAAATTCGTCCGAATTTCCCCTTTTTACAGCAGTGATAAAGTTTCATTGGTTATGACGCATCCTTCCATCCAAATTTTCTTCAAGCATGCTCCTGCGTTTGTTCGAGGAATGTTGTGAGAGGAAACATCCAGAGAACAGAATGAATGCACAACGATTCTTGACAGAGTAAGGTTACAGTGTACAGTCAAACCAAATTCATTAAAATCAGACCGTTTTTAGCTCATGGATGACGTAGTCATGCCATGAGGTATAGGAGGCACTCTAATGTCACTCACTCACTCACTCACTCACTCGATTCTGATTAATTCATTCATTAAACTTGGATAAAACATTTCGTCTATCCCTTCCCTGGTAAGTATTGTATTTGTCCCCGTAGTCCTTTCTGCTCAACGTAAAAACCGAAGGAAAAAAATTTCGGGAATTTGTCTATGGCACACCGTAGCTGGCCGTGCATCCGTACTCTCAGAAAGCAAGCCGTTTTAACCAATCAGAACTCGCATTATATCGAAACTTTTTAAGCAATAGAGGCCTTTTGCCGTGTTTACATAGGCTCACCTAAGAAAGGAGGGGGGTTGGGAGAATTAGAGACGGTTATGCAAACCCTCGACTGCGTCTCGGGTTTGCATAACTGTCGAGAATTCACCCAACCTACCCCCACCACCCTCCTCCCCACGAGTGTTTAGATTAGGCTAATTATGGAAACACGGAAAAAAGTCCTCTATTGGTTTTATAAAATATTTCTAAAAAATAATTCGACAAATGAAGGGAACATTTGTTTATTTACTTTTTTTATTGAAATAGATTTTCCGAATACATCGTCATCGTCACTTTAGTGGCCAATTTTAGTTCAAACACGTGTCAGGCTTTTCTGTCTCTTCAGCAAAACTGGGGGCGTCCCTAAGATTAGCTTGCTACAGGAATAATTGGAAATGACGCGATATAAAAACACCTTTCAACGGTCTCGGCTGGGTAAATTCCCGTTCTTGTTTTATCTAATGTAAAACAATATGAAATAACCCCGTGAGACGTGGCCGAGTCATATCTCCCAGAAACTCATAAGACCCACAATTACAATAATTTTTCGAAATTTTAACACTTTAAGTGTGAATTATATATGTCATGGCTATTGTATCTGTATTGCCATGATATTGATTGTGGGGCTTAGATTTGAGGAAATAGGAAAGCTCAAGTACTTATTTCAGGAAAATGTTACTTACAGATATTCTAACTTTGTTGTGCTTTGAAATATCCCTGAAGGCAAATTTTGCAACTTGTTTTCATGCAACCACCTAAGAGCCAAAAAATAAATTAATAATAATAATAATAATAATAATAATTATAATTATAATAATAAATTAGACAGTCGTTCATTCTACCTCACACTGAGCACATAATATTTTTGTCCTTGTTACGTGGCGCGCGGGAGCGCGGCCTTTCGGATTGCACAGTCTACAGCGGGCAAGAATGTGGAGAGTGCGATTGTTAGAAGCTCACGGAGACTTAGAGTATACGGCCGTCCGGTAGGAAATTCGTTCGAATTTCACCTTTGTGCAGCAGTGATAAATTTTCACTGGTTATGACGCATCCTTCCATCCAAATTTCCTTTAACCTTGCTCCGGCGTTTGTCTCGAGGAATGTTGTGAGAGGAAACATCAAGCGAACAGAATGAATGTACAACGATTCTTGACAGAGTAAGGTGACAGTGTACAGTCAATTGAAACCAAATGCATTAAAATCAGAGCATTTTAGCCTATGGATGACGTAGTCATGCCATGAGGTATAGGAGGCACTCTAATGTCACTCACTCACTCACTCACTCGATTCTGATTAATTTATTCATTAAATTTGGATAAAACATTTCTTCTATCCCTTCCCTGGTAAGTATTGTATTTGGCCCCATAGTCCTGTTTGCTAAAAGTTTGCAAGTTTCAGGGGGTAGTAGAAATGCTAACATTCTTGCTCAACTGTAGTGAATATAAATGGCGTCGATCAGAGCATGTGAAGATTTTAAAGCAGATGATTTTTCGTCCTATCCTCTTAAATATACTTTTGTGGAGTTGGAAAGTGGAAAGCTAATGGAATTAAGTACGCAAGCTGCGAGTACTGAAGACTGGGAAATCTTAAAAAAATTTTCCTTATCCTCTCCACCCGGATTAAGAATGAAGCAGGGAGAAGTGAATGTCTTAATAATCAAAAGAAGTTATTTAGATGTCACTAACACTGAAGCGCACGGTTTGAGTTCAAGACAAGACAACAGAGAGAAAACAACACCAAAAGCATATTTTCGTATAACAAAACTAAGCATGCCTTGGCCACCGATTGTTTTGAGATAAATTTCCTGGACCGTAACCAAGGAAATAAGACATTTCCTATCCTCAGGCGCTTTAGACAAAGGCCGATGGCAACTAATTCGTTTGAGCAAAGCATTGGAACATTCAGCAATAAACTGAATCCCCCGTCGCATGATGAGTACTGCGTATAGTTGCATATCACGTTTAAGCTTAGAGCTTATGTTTGACACAATATACAACGTCGCAATCGCAACAGTGAATCAACATAAACGAAGTAACAAAAAAAAAAAAAACGTATTTACACATGAAACACATTTTGTTTTGGGAAAAAAATGTGATCGATTTTACTGCTTAAACTGAGACAGGCACGTATTGAATTCTTATCGAAGCCGAGATCGCAAATTACTCATGATTACTGAAATGTCTGAAATAGCTTCCAAGTCGGAGGCATATTCCAGTGGACACTCTTGTTATTCAATGGTATGTAAATGAAAAAGCCACGTATTCTGAAATCTTGCCGCCAAAACACCGATATCCTTTGGCTTGAATAAACGATCAGTATAATAATTATTTTTGAAAGTAATTCAATCTTGTGGCAAAAAAAAGTTACCATGCTGTAACTTTCGGGGTGTCACACAACTCTCTTTGATGGGAAGTTGTGTGCGGGCGAGAATACATCACAACTAGTCTAGTTTGAATAATAAGTTAGATAGACTATGGGAAAGAGGTTGCATTACTAGTCAAGTGTAGATCACAGTTAGTGTAGCAAGATGCATCCATGAGCTGGCTCAGAGGAGCCTTTGATTAACCCCATTAGCCAATTTATGCAAGTTATCGATCGCTGACGATCGACAACTTTCCGTGCTTGGTATATGGAGATAATTAACTATATTACAACGCTGACAGCTCCAGCCACATCCTTAAATAAAGCACTTTCCGGATTAGAACCGTTTAAATGAAGTCATTGAAACGTTCCCTTGCAATTTCGGGTAAACCTTGTACTCATGAAGTAGTTGAAAACGAGGAAATGTAGGTGAAAACCATGCAATTTTCATGTGCACCTAGGAAACGCAATAGACAAGAAATTGTACCCAAATTTGGTCAGTGACATAAAGCTATCGCCCCATTACTGTTGCTGCCCGCAAACCGCTCTCAGCTTAAATTCTTCAGCCACAGCGTACCAAAAGCATTCATTTTGCCCTGGTTCTAGGGTTAGAAAAACAGCACATTTGATGTCACAGCTCGCTAGGAAGTCACCTGTGCATCTACCAACAAGTATTTATGGCAAGGGTTCTCTACTTTTCTTAAAAACAGTATATAATTATAATCACTTTCTGTTGATTTCAACGTTGCCAATTGGCTCCACAACAAGGACATTTAGAATCATCCAAAACAAAAACAACCCTTAAAGGGTTAACAAAGTCCAACAACGTATTGAGATCTGATTTCATAACCATTCAGTTTGAAACACAAGTTATCCTACAGTAGTATAGTGTTTGGGGGTACCAGATCAAAAATTAATTTAGGGGGGTGTTTTAGCAAAATGATCTCGTATTTTGGAAAAACTATAGTTGTTCAATCTGATGGAACCAAGGTCAGCACATTAAAATGCGTGACATTCTCGGAAAAATCACCAAGCGTGACATTCTCAGAAAAACAGGAAATGAGTCATCGCCTATAGCTATTATTTCTCACTGGTTTCGTCTCATGGTTTAAAAATAAAATATCACATAATATTATAGAATGAGTTGTAATTCAGTAATCCACAATGAATTAAAGAATATGGGAGAGTTCACATGTTCTTTTTGTGATCAGCTATTGGTCAAAGTTGTTAAAAGTGTGAAAGCACCTTGCTGTGATAATCAGAAAATGTTTAACGATGATGGTGAAAATGTTTGTCTAAATTGTGGTTCAGTTCATGGTTATGATTATTGTAAAGAGTACGTTGACTTTCATAATAATATGTATAAAATAAAGCGAAAATCTGTATATCATCGGAAGTACCATATTGAAAATGTGATAAATGGTATATGTCGTAAGAATGGACTTCAAATTTCTGTAAAAGATAAAGGCAAAATATTGAAAATATTCCAAGAGATAGACACTGTCCTTCCTTTGGTGAATAAGAATCGTAAAAGAATGATAAGTACGAAATTTATGCTTAAGCAAATATTTTTAATGCTTGATCTTCCATTTGATGAAATAAAAGTTACTATATCAAAAAAGACGCTTGGATTTTATGATCAATATTGGGTTGAGATTCTATTGTTGAGATTTGATAAGATTATTCGTATTATCAAGCAGTGAATTTTTCATCATATTTCTGTAGGTACTTATCAATAATTGGACTATTATCAGTCACATAATCATCGATATTCTTCATTGAGATTTGTATACTTGAAGCATCAAAATCACCACTTCTCAACTTGTCTTTTATTGAATTGAGTAGATGTTGATAGCTTTGATAAGCATATGTGCAATTTTGGATTTTCAAATCTAGGTTTTTATGCTTCATCCACCCTTGTATCAAAAGTGCTGCTGTACTGATGGCTACCAAACTAACACCACCTGTTGCCACACTTGTGGCGAGACCCCCAGTTGCAAAGATGATGGACAAGGAATTCCCCAGTAATTTCCATTTTTTGAACCGTTTAACAGCCTGTTTATGAGCCCAACACTTTCTGTGATATGTTCGGTAATAGGATTTTAATTCATTTACCTGATCTTCTGTTAATTCACCTGAAATATGGTTCCAGCTGAATATGCTTTTTCGCTCTTTCATATATATCTTTTACATAATGATTCTCTTGAATATGCAATAAAGTATTCCAGAGATCTGACCACATAATGGAGATCTTTTTCTTCGCTTTGGTGTAAGGTACTTAGGTATGGCATAACAATATCCACGGTCTAATGAATAACTGTTATAAAATCTTCCATACGCATCATGAAGTATACCATGTGTTTGTAATGCATCAATCCATCCAAGTGTATGTTCCAAGAAATGTGTCAAGCACCCACTACCTGGGCCAATAAGTCCAATATCCCTGTGAGTGTGTAAAATATTGCTTATCGAAATTTTTACATTAAAATGCTTGTGATACAGATATTGGTATACCAAAGCTGATTTTAAAATTGCATCATCGACTTGAATAAATTGTTGTTTTGTTTCATCAAAAAAGAATTCAACATATTTGATTGCTTCTTCTATCATATATTATATCGTTGAATTAAAATGTTATGATGATCCAAAATTGTTTTTTCGTCTAATATAGAATCCAAGTAAACACAGAAAAAAATAATACAACCATCCAATGGTGCTATGGAGCTTGGATTCAAATCACCGAAAGTCATTTGTGTGCTACCAGTTCTGTTAGCCGCTGTAAAATCTGCCATATGTTTTCCATTCCAATAGATCTTGCTGGTATTGGTATTTGGAGAAGATAAATTATCCCAATGAACGGACAAGCAGTGCCAAACATTAATCTGCCCCAAGTCATTTGAGGAATAATCTGATATCTTTCTGAAGTTCTGTATGGAAGCATCAGGACCGAAATACACACAATTCTTTTCATCAACACCACTTATAACTAAATTTGAACCATTGTAATAGCTGACAAACTTATCATAACCTCTATTATCATGACCAAAAAGACCATTTTTCCATGGACTTCCACCTGTATTTGAATTTAATTATAAACAATGAAGATATTAACAACATCATTATTCAAATTGATTTGACTTATCATTCTCTGTGATCCATCAAACTTCAAAAAATAACGTCTATTATGTTTCTCAGCCTTGGTACAAACAGTGGGTCTTATGTTTAAAGTTGATTGAGTTGCATTATTTTCTTCATTTGAGAGATCATATAATGTTTCAACTTTTCTGTCTGCATTCATATCTACAAAATTATTATTCGCTCTGTCGATTTGATAAACACATTTTGAGTATAATCTAATATATTCAGAAACCCATAAATCTAAAAAACTATCTCTGACAATATCAGAAACTTGTGATTTGACAACAACATGATCAGAATCATTGCCTGCTTTTACATTAGTCAAATGTTTGTTTCCAAGATCATAGTGACCATCTTGTGTTAATGTAAAACCAATTCCTTTATCACCTCTCTCACCTTTAGGACCAATTGCACCAGTATCGCCTTTATCACCTTTATTATCTTGATTTTGTGGATAATTAAAAACTCCCATTATAATATTAATTTAGATTAATTCATGACCACTTCAAGTGTGAATGCTGTATCAAATTATCCACTATTAGGATGTGAATAATCAATGATTAAATAGCCTCTCGATAATGATTTGTTGACGTTGACCGTTGTGATGTTTCTACTCATAGAAGAATGTCTGTATTCAAAAATTGTTGCTGGTAATGGCAATGGCCTAGCACCTTCACTCTTTTTCTTGAAGTAGAATATTCCGGGTTTTGTTCCTTGTATTACATACATATTCTTAATATGAAAGTTATTGTTATGAATGACTAAAAAATCAGAGCCATTTATCAATACAGGCTTTAAAGCATTCTTATTATGTCCTTGTTTGGCTTTGACAGAGCAATTTAAATATTGTATTTGACCGATTATTCCATTCCCATTCAAATCTAGATCACCTCCTAATTTCGGCCTGTAAAGAGCAAATCCACCCAAATCGAAAGCCGTTTCCATGATTACACCTGTAACGCTTGAACGAAATAGATTCAAACCACCGTTATGAATTCTATAGCCATTCAGATTGAAATCACCACCAAGTTTTGCTTCCTTAATGAGAAAGCTGTTCATATTAATATTATTTAGCATTGTCAATTCACCATTTTGACCGTCAAATAAGTTTGATGAATTATTAATCAAAGCATGTCCATTCAAATCTAAATCAGTTTGTAATTGTATTTTTTCATTCACGATTTTATAAGCTTCTGTGAAGTCGTAAACACTTGATGGAACGTCTGCTGCTTCACCATCAATACCATATGCAACACAATGAACTTTGTACTTATTTGGATAAGTTGGGTTAGCATTAATATGAATCGTACAATATAAATATTCAGGTGGTGAACTTACTGAAGGTTTTTCAATCCATAATAAATATCTCGAATGATCTTCATTTCTGTTATCAAATTTTCTCCCTACAGTTTTATGAATTGTAATTCCACCAGTTGCACTGAATGTTACACTACTAAAATTCATTCCTTCATAATCAGGAAATAGCCATTCAAGAATGAAAGTGTATTTTCCATCTTTTATTGTGTACATATTAAATCCAATTCTAGCTCTGTAAATATGATTAGCTTCTTTATTCAAGTCTACATCAATGACCTTTTTTGAAATCAAATGTGGTGAACGAGGTAAATTGACATATCCATTAACTGTCAAGCCATATTCAGTACTGACTTCCTCGATATCATTCATCAAATATTTGAAAGCATTCTTTGGATGAGAAGCAGATGAAATATGACTTTTTTCTAATTGATCTAAATTTACGGCATCGGTTTTATTTGTTCCTTCTTTTAAGTTTGCGAGTGTGTTATCACCCATGTCAATATCACCAGCCATTCGACCTCCGATAAGTTTAAGAAAAGGGGCCTCGTCAACATATCTTTTGTTGGCAGCATCTGTGTTAGCAGTTGGTGTTGCACAGTTGATCACTTTGTTACCAGCCAGATTTAAATTAGCAGTCATTTCTTGTGTTCCATCTCGAAGTAGAGTTTGACCGATACTGCTTTTTGATGCGAGATTAGTGTCAATATATGATTTATTCACAAGATCTGCTGGTTGGTTTCCTATCCCATGGCCTCTAATAATAAACCCCCCAAAATCCTGATTGCCGGTCATTATAACACTTCCATCTTTTTTAAGAAATTGAGAAACATCAATACCAGCAATTTCAGCATCAACATACTTTTTGTTCACAGCGTCTTGTGGGTTTGAGGGGTTATCCTGCAGGTTGATTATTTTGTTTAATTTCATGTCAATATTACTACCAAACGCGACATGGCCGTTTTCAATTTCATAAGCTGGGTCATGGAGAAAGTAAGACAAATTGGTATGATAGCCATAGGCCCCATAAACGATGATATGTGTTTTGGTGTTAGACGCAGGAGCTGTGCTGGAAAGTTCCACCTGTATTGCCGCTTGACCACCACTGGTTTTTTCGATTCGGAAAAGCTTCTTCATATAACCATCAACGTGTGGAGTTTGGGGAAAAGGTTTTTGAAACGGCTGTCCCGCATCTCGTATATTTACAGTTGGAAGGGTTAAATCGACTGTTGCACTTCTTGGGTCTCATGGTGAGAAAAACTCAGTAACAAATGTATACTGTCCATTTCTTAAAGATGTCACATTAAAACGAATTTTGGATGTAAAGTTACCACTATGTGAAATGATAAAAGACAATGAGGACTTGTTTATGTGGTATGGTGATCTATCAAAATTCTCAATTTGAAGGTTTGTTGCATCACTAACTACAGAAGACTTGGATATATCTTTTAACAGAAAAGCGAAGGGGTTGCGTTGAGCTCCTGATGCTGAAAAAACAAGGTCATCAACATACTTTTTGTTGGCAGAATCTTTGTCAGAAGTTGGAGCCCCAACATTTGTTATTTCATTGTCACCCATGTCAAGATCACCAGTCATTGCAACAGTTCCATCTTTTTTAAGAAATGGTGAAACATTAATGCCAGTAATTCCAGCAATTTCAGTATCAACATACCCCTTTGTGGCTGTATCATTGTTTGCTGTTGGCGCTGCTACATTTGTAATTTTGTTGTCACCCATGTCGAGATCACCAGTCATTGCATTTGTTCCATTCAATAATAATGTGTTTGCTCTGATATCTTGTATATTTTGTACAACAAAACCAAAATTCACCGCATCATAACTACTAACTGTAGATGATAAGCTAGGGAATGGTATATTTGTTATTTTATTGTTGCCCATGTCAAGATCACCAGTCATTGCAACGCTTCCATCTTTTTTCACAAAGTTATTATGGAGATATGTTGTACTCACTTTACCTCTTACACCATCATCAACGTATTTTTTAGTTGCACAGTCTTGCGGAAGTATAGGGCGTGCAACATTGACTATTCTATGAAAACTCATTTTAACCTCATTATTAAATGCAATTCTTCCTTCTTCTGTTTCAAAAGCTGGGTCGTGAATATGTGAGAAAATGATATTAGAAAATCCATAAACACCATAAACTATGACATGATGTTTGGCATTATTTGATAACTATGGTGAGATCAACAATAATTCCATTGATGTAGCTCCTTGACTTGTTTTTTCAAGGAAGAATTTTCTCTTAAGATAACCATCAACAAGATGAGTCTTTGGAAATGCTCTTTTTATTGAATCTTTTCTTTCAATTAAATTTGATGACAAAACATCATCATCAACTGTTGCATTGTTTGGATTACCATCAGTATAAAACTCAACAGCAAAAGTGTATCTTGAAACTTCCAATTGTGACAAATCAAAACGAAGAACAGTTGTAAGACCAGCAGTAGGAATAACAAAAGACAAGGCTTTTTTATTTATTGAGTAAAGGCTTTTATTAAAATTTTCCAATTGCAGATTATTCGCATTTCTAAGAATAGTTGTTTTTGATATATCTTCAAGAAGAAATTTAAATGGATTAACACGTGTTCCTTCAATTGATAAAACAGCATCGTTTACGTATCTCATATTAACAGCATCTTTGTTAGAAGTTGGGTCTGCTACATTACTAATTTTTTTGTTTTCAATGTCATAATTACCATCTTGCGTTAATTTGAATCCATCACCTTTGGGACCAACAGCTCCGGTAGTTCCTTGTGGACCAATTGCACCTGTATTACCTTTTGGACCTCTATCACCTTTTTCACCTTTGGGACCAATTGGACCAGCTGGGCCTCTTTCACCAGTTCCAGTTATTGTTTTATCTTGATCTTGTGGAGAATTGAAAACTCCCATTATATCATCTTGTTAGATTAATCTTCTTCATCACTGCTTTCATCTTCCAAGAATTCAGTTGGTATGGTTTCATAGATGACAGGTAGTCTCTTATTGTTTTTCAATACTTTTTGTGTCTTCCTGTATACTTCCATTTTGATTTTTTCAGCGATTTCAGATGGTTCTTCGACATAATCGTCAGGTTTGGTCAAAGTCAATTTCTTGATTCTTTCTGTTCTGGGATTCTCGAGTTTTTCTGGATTTTGAAAATTGTTGATTGTCATATTATATTAGATTAGATTAAACAGCACCATAAAAATTTCTCTTGATTGTTTTCATTGGCTTGTCAACATAACAGAAGGAATAAGGTTTCTTGGTGGCTTCAATGTATTTCTTCTTGTCTATTCCAAGTTCTTGTGCAATCAAGTTCCTTTCTCTTGAGGATGGGAAATCATAAAGGCAGAAGTGACTGCAATTGAGTCTGATTGATTTTGGACAGCCATAGAATGATTGTGTGAGATATATGACTGAACAGTTCTTGTGTCTTCCCTGAATGAAATAGTTGATTATCTGATCTTGTTTCTTGTCGGTGACAAAATCATCAAAAACAACCAATCGCTGCAAATCTGTGTCTTTTATTTGTTCAACTGGCAATATCTCTTCTTGACTGCAAACCAAGGCAGGATATCCAATGTGACTGCTTATTTCATCCATTACTTTCCGAAGATATTTGTACTTGTCTTGATCCAAATTTTTTGCATAAAGATGTATCTGATCATAATAGACCAACGGTTCCATAATCAGATGCATGAACAATGTTGTCTTTCCAGATCCAGAATTACCAGCCAATAACATTCTAAATGTATCTTTTGGCATATACGGATACAACTGTCTGAATGAATTATTTGAATTCTGAACGATATCATAATTTGGAATTTCCATATGTTAATAGTTTAGATTAGTCTAACACAATTGTATATGGATATAGAACGTATGAAAAGGCTTCTTAAAAGTGGAATTGAAGCTGGAAATAAAACTAGAGAAGTTCGTGAGGTTATCAAGACTTATGAAAATAGAAAACAGGATGCTTATGATACAACATCAGCATTACTGAAACCCTCTATTGATGTCAAGAAGAGTGTGAAAGAAAGTGTCGACAAAAAACAGGATGAAGTTATTGAACAGTTGAAAAAAAATCAAAAAGCCTTGACATCTGGTTTTGAAGATCTTATGCTATTAAACACGTTACCTGAATCAGTACCAATGAAAACAACACCAATTGATTACAAACCTAAAATGATGACTGAAACAGAACCAAAGTATAAGTCAAATCTTGACAAAGGTTTCTCACTTGATGAGGTCAAGGTATTACAGGAATATGAATTGTCTCCTCCAACAACAATTTTAGACAGGATAATGGATGGTACAATCGACATCGATAAGTATAACAGAAATATTGGTGAAATAACCAAAAAACTTGGAAGACAAAAAGCTCATCTATCAACAACCAAAACAAATAGGGATAAAAATAAAGAAAAGATATATGAATTGACTCAAAGGATCAAACTAATGCAAAAGTACCGAAAAAGAATGGAAACTGTTAAGGAAGGTGCACAAACTGTTGGTTCAGGCATAGGAAGGAGAAGAGGTGCAATGGGTTCAAGGGATGCATTTTTGGGTGACATGCTTTCAAGACTGCAGTTGCTTGGTGGGTCTATTTCAGCCGGCAACAACAGCAAAAATGTTCAAAATGAATTCACAAAAATATTGCATACATTGAACAGACTGGGAATCCTGAAAACCGGTGAGTTGAATAAAATAATGATGAAATATCTAATGTAAAAGTATATGACAGAAATTTCATTACGATTCAACAGTAAAAACAGAGACAAAATTGGTGTTAGTAAGAGTCATGATTTTGAAAAAAGATTCAATACACCTCTTAAATTAACGAATGATTTGAAATATGAAATGGCTGTGAATGTCATCAATATGACATACAGTTGGTACAATATCAGAGATATTTTTGGGAATAATCAAATTAAATACAGCTATGACAAAGGTGTAAACTGGGAAACAATAACATTCGTTGACGGGATGTATTCATACGACGATATCAATAGTTACATTCATGAGTATATGAGTAAAAATAGCCATGTACTGAATCCATCTGAAACAGACAAATCAAAATTCCTGTATGGTATTAACATGTATTTCGTTTTGTCAACATATCGCATTTTGATTGAACTCAATGAAAATTATCGTGATCTGAGAAATCTTGATTTCAGAAAACTTATCGGTTTCGATTCAAAATTAGTTTCAGCCACAGAATATGGAACAAATCTACCTGATATTACAAGAGGAGTAGATGAAATTTATATCAATTGTGATATGGTGATAGATAGCATTGTTGATGGAAATAGCACAAATACAATCGCTGTTATTCCAGTCACAGATCTCGTTAGAAGTTTACCTTTCACTTACAAACCTCGTTTTCTTTCATGGAATCCTGTCTCAACACATACAATCAGCTCAATACGCTTTTATGTCACAGACTCTTCTAGAGCTCCAGTCGATTTAAATGGGATAGATTGGTATATTGAGTTATTCTTGAGAGGGACAGAATTATAAAACCTAATAGTATATGAAACGGTTTGAGTTTAAAAAATATGAACAACATGGTGAAGTGTCATGACTGACATTATCAAAACAGCTGGAAAAAAAGCAGCCACAACAATTGGTGAACATGCTGGCAAAAAAGCTGGTGACAAAATCATAGAACTTTTGAAAAAGAGAAAGAGTGGAAACAAGAGTGGAACTGAGAGTGTGAGCCAGACTGGTGGTTTAATCAAAAGAAAGAGAGGCCGACCTCGTAAAATCAAATAACTTTTATCTAACACAATAATATATGTCAAACTATCGTGACTCAAAATATATCGAAAGATATGAAGATGTAGTGTTCGAACTAGAGACAGCACTTAATACTGTAGTAGCAAATAATGCTCATCAGAGGAAAACAGGTTACCGTTTCGTTGTTGATAACAGTGGAGAGACTACACCATTTGACTGGTATAATGCCCGTTTGAATGTTATTTTCATTGTAAAAAAGCTTGCAGATGGAGACCACATTGCTGCTGCAGATCGAAATGGTATTGTTAATTCAGTTCACGCTCTTATAAACACCATTAATGTAAAAATGAATGGTCTTGATGTTTATGAATGCCGTGATGCAAACCAAGCCACAAATATTAAGTCATTGCTTGAGTATTCACAGGGTTATGCTGTAAGTCAGGGAACCAATGAGTTCTTCTATCTTGACACAACAGAGAAGCTGAAAACAGAGTTGCACAGGTGGCTACTTATAACAAAGGTTTCGCAGATCGTAAAGCACTGTTGAATGGTGCAAATGGTGAAGTAAATGCAGAGATAGCATTGAACAGATACGGTTTTTTCAAGAGCTTTTGGGATGAACTCATGCCTAACTCAAAAGTAGAGGTGAACCTAACACTTGAGAGTGATGACAATATGATTTGGCAAGCTACTGATGAATGTCGTGTGGTACTAACTAAATTCCAGCTAATTGTTCCTCGTATTGTTTTTAATTCTGCGGGAAAGTCCTTATACATGAGCAAGTATCTTGACAACAGAAAGTGGACTTACATGAGAGAAATGGTTGAGAGAGGCAATTCAACAAGACAACAGACAGCCAATTTCCGTATTTCCACAGGAATAAACAAACCCAGGCATGTCTTTGATGCATCAATGATTCGGATCAGACAGCCAATAAATTTCTCTATAACACATTTTCAGTTGCAAATAACCGAACTTTGACTGATTGTTATCTTGAGGTTGGCAATGGAAATGATTATCCAGAGGTTCATTATAAACCATCAACAGAACCAACAAGAGTATTTAGAGATGTTTTGAAATATGTTCAAGCTGTAAATGATTTCAGTGAAAGTACCCTTCTTAACAGGGGCAATTTCGGTACAATATTCCCTTTCATTTATTTTGATCTGACGAAACAGAAACAGGATATCAAAGATGGAATGACAAAACTGACTTTCAAATACACTTTGAGTGCTGCAACAAATGCTGATTACAGTGTGTATGCACTGGTCCTCTATGAGCAGGATATTGAGATGAGAAAGACTGATGGAAAATTAATTCTGAGATCAATGTAAATTAAATAATAAATAAATAAATAATTAAATAAATTAAATAAATTAAATAATTAAATTAAATGATTGTTTGTATTAAATACAATTTAGTATAAACATATATTATATGACTACTTATCATCCACATGGTGTGAGACTATCAAAAGGTCAGAAACAAAAGCTAGCAAAAGCTTATGCAACAAATTCACCTGTAACAATAAGGTTATCGCATAATGAATTATCTGGTGGTGATCAACTGATGTTGACTAAGAGACAAATCAACAAACTGATTAAATCAAGTAGATCAGGAAAAGGTTCAGACATCAAGATATCAAAAAATCAAATCAGAAAAGCTGTTGTAGAAGGAGGTTCTCTTTGGTCCAGTCTTTTTTCACTTGGAACAAGACTATTGCCTTATGCAGGTAAAGCAGTAGCTAAAGCGGCTCCAGCATTGGCTACAGGTGCTCTTTCTTCATTAGCAAGTCTCGGTGTTGATAAACTATTTGGGAAGAAACAAAGTGGAGGATTTCTTATTCCTAATGCCAATTTATCCCAATTATTGAATGTAGGAAATTTATTGAATACGAGACAGATGGCAGATATTATTCAAAAAATGCAGTATGGTGGAGACGTTGTTATCAAACCAACAAAAGCGCAGACTGGAAAGGGTATTGGAACAATACTCGCCAGTATTGGAATTCCTTTGGCCATAGAAGCAATTAGAAAATTAACTGGAAAAGGTTTGCATGTTGAAAGCAGCCGTCCAAGACGGTCATTAGATGTTCACGTTCCAATCGGTTATGGAATGAAAAAAAAAAGACAAAGGGAAAAGGACTTCTACTAGGCAAAAACAGTCCATTCAATTCAATCCCCATACTAGGAACCATTTTGTAAATAAACCCTTATCCAACTTTGATTTAATCAATTGGGTTAAACAACTTGGAATAAAACATTTTAGAGGAGTATTTTCAAGAGACAATCTGCCGAGACAAATAAAAAACAATGAATGTGGGATAGTCAATCTTGATTCCAAAATTGGACCTGGTACTCATTGGGTTTGTTATAGGAATTTCAAAAATGATAAATACTGTGAATACTTCGACTCTTTCGGTTTAATGATGCCAACAGAAGTTCAAATGTATATGGCTGCAAGCGGTAAACAACTTGAATACTCTGGTGATGAGATACAAGAAAGGGAATCAGTATTATGTGGATATTGGTGTTTGTACTATCTTCTTGAGAGACAAAAAGGCAGATCCATTCTTAATACAATACATAATGCTGAATTTGATCCAACAGACACAAGAGTCAATCACAGGTTTATCATAAATTATTTCAAAATATCTAACCAATATGTATAATGGTAAAATCATATTGTGTGAAACAGAAGAAAGTCACTGAATGTGTACCAGGAAGTGAAAGATATCAAAAGACAAAAAATGGTCGAACTGTGATGAAATGTACTTGTGCTGAATGTGGAATCACAAAGACTAAATTTGTCAGAAATCGGGGAAACTAATTAGCCCGTCTGAAGGGGCGGGCATACTAGATTCAGCCGCAGATACGGCACTAACAGGATTCTTGGAACATGGAGTCCCTTATTTAGCAAAGAAAGGTGTAGAAATGGGAAGATATTATGCATCAGAAGCAATGAGAAATCCAAAGCTGCAAAAGAAATTAATTGACAAAGGACTTTCCCTCGCAAAGCCTACAATCACAAAGGTTGGTAAAGAAGGCTTAATGCAATTGAGCACTGCTATTAGACCCAAACGCTCTGACAAGAAAAAAATGTATAAAACAGATATTGCTGGAGTTGATTATACACGTGGTGGCTCATTGTTTGGAGATATCATGTATGCAAAACCAGAAGATATACAAAAATGGGTAGCTAAAATCAATAAAATGGGAGGCGCGATTGATATCCATAAGGTAATTGGCAAGCTTCCTAAACCAAAAGCAGGTTGGACTCCAAGTAAGTATAAATATATGGGACCTTACAATCCATTGCATGAGCAGTTGGAATATGATCCAAATACTGGTGAGGTCTTGAAATGGAATGTACAACCTTACAATAAGGTGGATGAAATAGCAGCTTATCATGATATTTGTTATGATATGGGAAAAAATAAAGGTGATTGTGATAGAACAATGGTCGAGTCACTTGATCTAATACCATATGGTGAGATGCCAAAATGGGGTCAAACAGCCAGATTCTTAATTGACAAAAAACAGAAATTAGGTCTTGGTGTTTCAAAAAACGGAAAAAGCCGTCGAGTGAAGAAAACTGGCAAGAAAAACTAGCTGATGAATTACATGCACCCATAAAACGAAATTTCACTCGGCGGCGTGTGATTGTAAATAAAATTGATGAAATATGGACAAGTGATCTAGTTGAAATGCAACAGTTCAGTAAATGGAATAAAGGTTATCGATATCTTCTTATGGTTATTGATGTCTTCAGCAAATATGGTTGGATTGTCCCATTGAAGGATAAGAAAGGTGAATCTGTCACTGAAGCATTCAAAACAATATTCAAGGAAGGCAGAAAACCACAGTATTTATGGGTCGACAAGGGAAAAGAGTTTTACAACAAACACTTGAGGACTTGCTAGAGAAACATAGTGTACAGATGTACTCAACTGAGAATGAAGAGAAGTCATCAGTAGTTGAAAGATGGAATAGGACAATTAAATCCAAAATGTGGAAGCAGTTCACTGTTCAAGGTAATACACAGTATTTAGACATGTTACCAAAATTAGTGAAACAGTACAACAACACAAAACATTCAAACACAAAGATGACACCTACAAAGGCTAGTAAAAAGAGGAATGAAGGAACTGTTTACTTCAATTTGTATGGTGATATGGAGCCATTAAAAAGAAACCAAAATTTAAAATAGGTGACAAGGTCCGAATATCTAAGTATAAACGGAATGTGTTCGACAAGGGCTATACACCAAATTGGACTGAAGAAGTGTTTACAGTTGATAAAATCCAATACACTAATCCAATCACTTACAAACTAAAAGATCTTAGAGGAGAAGATATTGAAGGGAGTTTTTATGAAGCTGAATTATTGAAAGCCAGACAGGATGTATTCCGTATTGATAAAGTCATTCGCAGAGATTACAAGAAGAAACAAGCTTTGGTGAAGTGGAAGGGATATAGCGATGACTTCAACAGTTGGATACCGTTCAAGGATTTAAAAGACATATTATAAAGAGAAAATTATCTAACATATATGTGAAGGAGACCTACAGTATATCTGTTATTTGCTATTATGTAGCCAAGAATATTATTATTCCTGACTATATTTAAACACAGGTCGAAAATGAATTAAAAATAAATTATTATAATATACAAATGCAAAAATATTCCTACGATAACAAAGAATTAGATGCATCAATAGACTGTTATGTTGATGATAAAAATGATATATGGTTCAGAGGTAGAGACATTGCCAATATTCTCAACTATAAAAATCCACAAAAAGCAATCAGAGATCATGTTGATTCTGAAGATAAAATCTTATTGGACTTCAAACTGTCCATAAATTCCAAAACAAAGTCAATTTTCGCTGATGCAATCGAAAAAACTTTCAAATGTTTTTTTTATAAATGAAACAGGATTTCATTCACTTTTATTCTCATCCAAAAAACAAGAAGCCAAAGAAATTAAACATTGGGTTACTAAAAAGGTTTTACCATTAGTCAGAAAACGAATATATCACAAGCAGTTCAACAACAGAAATAATAACATGCTGATGATTGAAAGTGAAGATGATCTGCATTATAAGATTGTTTCATTCATCAGAAAGAAATATGAAGGTGCATTAATGGTGGCGGGATTAGGTGAAAATCAAATAAGCCCAAACATGAGAATCAGAAGTTATAAGAAAGGATATATGGCTGGACAATGTGATTTAATGCTAATGAATCCCGCAAGAGAACACAGCGCTCTTTGTCTTGAATTCAAAAGCCCAACAGGTGTGTATAAAGTGTCAGACAAACAGTCTGATATGAAGCTAATGTATGAGAAAAACAACTGCAAATATATCATGAGCAATAGTTTCGAAGACTTGATTCATGAAATAACTAAACACATGGAAGAAAGCAAATTATACTTATCAAGAAGAGATAGATATTTAAAAAAATAATATAGTATATATATTATATGGAAAATAAAAATGTTAAAAGAGGTCGTGGAAGGCCGAAAGTATTCACCGCAGAAGAACGGAAGAATCATAAAACATCGTACATGCTAAATAAAGAATGGTACTGTAACATATGTAAGACAGGACGTAACTACACAATGGCAGGAAAATCTTGTCATATTAAAACAAAAAAACATCAAAAAAATATTCTTCAATAATTACAATTCAAAAGGATCCAGTAATTGGATCAATTGAATTCTCAACCATATTTAAACGCAGACGGAAATGTTTTAAAGAAATAATAACTATAGATATATCATAAATGGAAAAAATTATCGAAACTAGTAGTAATATGGACAAGAAAAGTCTCAAAAAATTGAGCAAATCTAAGCTAATCGAGTTGTTGTTGAAGCAACAGAAGCCAAAAGTTATTATAGTTGATGACACAAAACCTGTGCCTAAACCAAGAACAAGACCAATTCCTGCACCTAGGACTGTCAGGCCGATTCCCGCCCCAAGGACGAAAAGACCAACTGTGAAAGAATTGGTTGATTATTTTGAGAGGAAAAGATTACCAGCTCCACCAAAAGAATGGTTGGAAGAAATAGAACAATTGAAAAAGAGACCGATCCCAGCCCCCAGAACCAAACAGGTGATTCAGAAACCAACGCCTGCACCAAGGACTAAGATTGTACAAACAGAGAAAGCTTTAAAAGGTTTCACTGAGTCTTTTGAAATCAGTATAAAAAATAACAAAGACCCGCTTGCGCAACTGCAAAACACAAGAAAGGCTGTTGCATATAATATTATAAAATCGTTGAATGAAATGAAAGGACTGAAATTCGTTGAAACGCTAAAGGTAACATTTGTAAAAATGACTGATGGACAATTAGAGTTTAAAACAGCATATTTCAACAGTGCAGCTCAAACAATTGTGAATAATCTGGAAGTAACTGAATCACTACAGTTGTCAAAAGACCAAATAATGAATAAGATTGCAGTTTGGGTATCTGAAGGTTCTGGTTGGACAATTGAATCTGTTGACAGCTATTATCTTAATGTTGTGAAATATGCGCCAATGAAGGGCTCCTCATACATTAAACTACCGAATGAACTCAGAAACAGTGCAAAGGGTTTGATTAACATAAAGAATGATGATGATCTGTGCTTCATGTGGTGTCATATCAGGCACTTGAATCCTCAAGACAAATACCCACAGAGAATAAAGAAGACTGACAGAAAATTTGTCAATACATTAGATTATTCAGGGGTTGAATTCCCAGTTGCAACCAAGCATTACAACAAGATAGAGAAACAAAATGAGATCAACATCAATGTTTTTGGTTATGAGAATAGACAACCTTATCCAATATATGTATCGAAAGAGAAATATGCAGACTGCTTGAATCTGCTTCTAATAACTGAAAATGAAAACAAGCATTATGTGCTAATCAAAGATTTCAATAAGTTCATGTACAATCAAACAAAGCACAAAGAAAGAAAACACTTTTGTATGCACTGTCTTCAATGCTTCAGCTCTGAAAGGGTGTTGAATGATCACAAGGACAACTGCATGCAAGTAAATGGCACACAGGCAATAAAAATGCCAAACAAAGATAACAACATACTGAAATTCAACAACTTTCATAAACAACAGCAGGTACCATTTGTGATCTATGCTGATTTTGAGGCCATCACTGAAAAAATACACGGTTGTCAACCCAACAATGATAAATCATACACTGAAGCCTATCAGAAGCATACTGACTGTGGATATGGTTACAAAGTTGTTTGTTGTTATGATGATAAATACAGCAAACCAGCAGTAATATACAGGGGTGAAAAGGCTGTGTACAAATTTATGGAAGCTATGCTGGAGGAAGTTAAATATTGCAAGAAGGTTATGAAAAAAATTTTTAACAAACCATTGAAAATGACTAAAGATGATGAAGAGAAATTCCGAAAAGTCAAAGTTTGTCACATTTGTGATAAAAAATACACTGACAAAGATATCCGAGTTCGAGATCATTGTCATATTACCGGCAAGTACAGAGGTTCTGCTCACCAAGATTGTAATCTGAAACTCAGAGTGAACCCAGATGAAATAAAGATACCAGTCATATTTCACAATCTAAGAGGCTATGATAGTCATTTTATTATGCAGGAGATTGGAGACATTGTTAAGAAGCACACTTACAAAAACAAGAAAGGTGAAGACTGTCAAATGAATATCAATGCTATCCCAAATAACATGGAGAAGTATATGGCTTTCATGCTTGGCAACCACTTGACCTTCATTGATAGTTTCCAGTTCATGAGCTCCAGTTTGGAAAAACTTGTAGGCAATCTACCAAAAGAAGCCTTAAAATACACCTCACAAGAGTTCAAGGGAAAGGATCTTAATTTGATGGCGCAAAAAGGTGTTTATCCTTATGACTACATGGATAGTTTCGATAAATTTAACCAAAAGCTGCCGTCAAAACAAGAATTCTACAGTATATTGAGTGAAGAGCATATATCAGATGAAGACTATACGCATGCTCAGACTGTTTGGAAAGCATTCTCTTTGAAAAACATGGGTGATTATCATGACCTGTACCTTAAAACAGATGTACTCCTACTGGCTGATGTATTTGAAAACTTCAGAAAAACATGCCTTGAGTACTATAAACTGGACCCGTGTCACTATTTCACATCTCCCGGTTTATCATGGGACGCCATGCTCAAAATGACTGACATTAAACTAGAGCTTATGGTTGATATTGATATGTTTCAATTCATTGAAAAGGGTATGCGAGGTGGTATCAGCTATATAGCCAACCGTTACGGCAAAGCAAATAACAAGTACATGAAAGATTACGACGAGAAGGCGCCCTCGAAGTACATAATGTATCTTGATGCTAATAATTTGTATGGTTGGGCTATGAGTCAATATTTACCAACTGGTGGTTTCAAATGGTTGACACAAAAACAGATCAATAATTTAGACCTGGCTAAGTATAAAGAAGACAGCAACAAAGGTTTGATACTTGAAGTTGACATGAAATATCCTGAAGAATTGCATGATCTTCACAATGACTATCCACTGGGACCGGAAAAGGTCAAAGTGACTGGGAACATGCTATCAGATTATTGTAAAAACATCGCGAAGAAATATAAAATATCAACTGGTCTGGTACATAAACTGATACCAACATTAAGCAACAAAGAAAAATACGTGCTCCATTACAGGAACCTCTAATTATATACTGATCTCGGTTTGAAAATAACTAAAGTCCATCGAGTGTTAGAGTTCAATCAGTCCGCGTGGCTCAGACAGTACATCGACTTCAACACTCAGAAAAGAACTAGCGCAAAAAATGCCTTTGAGAAAGACTTCTTCAAGCTGATGAATAACAGTGTATTTGGCAAAACGATGGAAAACCTCAGAAAGCGAGTAGACGTCAGATTGGTGACTGATGGGAAGAAGCTATTGAAATTAGCTAGTAAACCCACTTATGTTAGCAGTAAGATATTCAATGAAAATCTAGTTGCGGTGCATAAGATCAAAGAAACACTAACTTTAAACAGGCCGGCATATATAGGAATGTGTATTCTAGATCTTAGTAAGACACTAATGTATGATTTCCATTATAATTACATTAAACAAAAGTATGGTAATAAGGCTAAGTTGCTCTTCACTGATACAGACAGTTTGACATATGAAATTGAAACCCAAGATGTCTATAGGGATTTCTGGAATGATAAAGATAAATTTGACAACAGTGACTACCCTGAAAGCTCGCCGTATTTCAATAAGACTAATAAAAAAGTTATTGGCAAATTCAAAGATGAGGCAGCAGGAGTACCCGTTTGCGAATTCATCGGTCTACGATCGAAAATGTATAGCTACATGAAAGATAACCAAAAAGGAGGAAAAACAGCAAAAGGAATCAAAAAGATTGTTATAAAAAAGAACATCAAACATGAAAATTATAAGGAGACACTATTTAATAATAAACAGATGCATCATACAATGAAAACAATCAGAAGTGAAAACCATCAATTAGGAAGCTATGAAATCAACAAAGTATCACTCAGCTGCTTTGACGACAAGCGGTATATTCACGATAATGGCGTGACAAGCTTTGCATACGGACATTATGCCATCAATACTCAAAGACAACCAACTTTTTATCAAAATGCTTGTACTTCTGATAAAAATATCAGAAAATTATAAACGAGATACAATTCTGATTGGTCAGAAAAATCATGCGACCCTCTCGTGACTTATAATAATAGCTATAGGCGATGACTCATTCCCTGTTTTCCGAGAATGTCACGCTTGGTGATTTTTCCGAGAATGTCACGCTTGGTGATTTTTCCGAGAATGTCACGCATTTTAATAAACTATAGATTGCCAAAAATACGAGATCATTTTGCTAAAACACCCCCCTAAATCAGTATGTGATTCCATTTGATTAATTTTTGATCTGGTACCCCCAAACACTATACTACTTCCTACTTATAGGTAACGCAGTGGAGTATTGTCGTACAAAATGTCTTCAGGCAAGTATCGCAACTGGTTAACACCTAAATACTTGGCAACAAATTACAAGAAACATAACTTATAACGAGAAAAGGATATCACGAACTGTATTAAAGTTGATCTTGCTGATTGCTGTTAGATGTCCAGGTTTAGAGAGCTGGAAAAAAAACAATTGTCTTCACAGAGTTTTTTCTCTGATAGCCAAAACCGCGGACAGTCCGGGCCATAGACATTTTTGTCTATATGATGACATCATCAAAATAGAGCCCTAGCACAATTCTCCAGAACTTATACCCGCCCCAAAATTTTGTCCCAGTATTGTTGTTTACGGCTGTTTGGTCCCTTGAGTCCCAGTTCCCCTGAAAGAGGATAGATAGAGCTTCCATTCAAAGCAATCAGAAATGGCGTCGGTTGAAATGTGCCGAAGAAATTAGCATTCGAAGTCGAACTATGGCACCTAAATTGAGCTCGGAAAGGCTCACATGCTACGAAGCAAAAGGAACTTTTAGGTAAGTAAGATTTTTTTCAGCTCAAAAAAGAATGTTGCGGTATCCTTTGATGATTGGGCTTCAAACATATCGAAGCAGAATTCAAGTGCACGGCAGTTGAAGTATGACTCTTAGTCATTGCCCTGCGCCGCCATTGCTTCTTAAAGAGTAGTAGCCTCTGCTATTCTAAAGGTTCCATTTTGCTTTTCTTTTCAGTTGGTGGATAGTCGTATTATATTCGTTATAGACCTTGGTTTTTCGTCTCTTTACATGCCGAAGAAGAATTACAAGTCGGCTGTTTAGAAAGAATGGCATCGTTTGAATGTGGCGAAGAAAGCGTCTTTCCAAGTTATTGGTTATATCTTGATGACATGCTGTGACACGAATTAAAAGTTGAGGTTAGTTAAGATGCTTTTGTGACCAGGTCTAAAGACATAACATTGCTTTAGACTTATTTACTGTGCAGTCATAATTTAGAATTACATACAGTTGTACGTACGTAAGTTTTCATACATGCATTTTACTTTATGTCACACTACCATGCCACTACTTGCATCAAAATCACAAGAATTTTATTCCCTGTATTGATACATTCCTTATGAAAGAAGTGCAGTTATAATTACTTTAAACTATTTTGTGGCTACAAGACTGTTTCATTATTTTAAATAAAAAATCCAAAACCTGAATCAGTCACACTTTTCTTAAGAAGAGATAAATGCAGTGGTGTTCTCCAATACGTTTACATGAACAGATAAAAAATGTTATCTATGTAATCTGGTAGCTGCTAACAGAGGAAGTATGTTTTCATGCTGCATGATAACATTATTTAAATTTTTGTAGGCTGGGACATGACATTGTAACTAATAAATATTTATATTATAATCTTAGTCCCTGTTTGCTGGAATTGCAATACACATGTTGCAGATTAAATTGTAGCAAATGGTGGGACCATCTACATGTATTACGGATAACTTTTTGTTGTAGAATCATTGTGGCATTTACTTACAGATATTTTACATAAATATTGAAATGTTGATAATAATGTCACTGTAGGTGAGAAATTGGCTCTTCAACATGATCCGTTTGTCATCTAATTCCCAACCATCAGTAGAACAAACGTTTCTTTATATTAGAAACAATATGGTATGGCAAATATACCTGTAATGTATGTTGGCCAAATCCTTCCCTGACTAAACTTATTGTATTTTTAATTGTTTACTACAGGTATCTGGAGGAAAATTGTTCAGAGAAGCTAGTTTCCTTGCATTGGATGGCCTTTAATTGGATAAGGATCTCCCAAACTATGAAGACATTTTGCAGAATAACCGGAGAAGACTGCTCAGTGAACACCAAGTAAAGCCAAAAAGGAGGTACTGCTTGTGTTGTACAATCACATAATAAAGGGCTTCAGGCTGCATACACAGTGAGATTCCACCCCTCCTCCTTTTATGCAATTGGTATACTACAACAGCCATAAGTAATTTAATGGACTGTTTGCTTTAATACTGCAGTAGTTTTTCCAAGAACAAAAACAAAAACAAAAATCAATTCAATGTAACAGAAACAATTGCACATACTGAGATGCTATGTAGAGCTATGTATTTTGACGTTCCATATAACTTCAATAAACATTAACAAACTGACGAGGGTCATTGATTGATCATTCATACAATATCTGCTGGCATCACTCTTCCTCTCCAGCAACAAAGATCTCTACGCTCTCGTCAGAAATACTCTGTTTCTGGGTGGGTACGTCATTTTTCTCTTTCTCGATGAGTTGCGGCATCGGTTTAGGAATATCACCATAGTGTAATCTCTTTTCTCTAAGGATTGTCAACGGAGAACCGACGGTTACTGTTCGACCCAACGCAGCTCAAAAGTTCCAAAGAAATAAATAGGCTGGTGGAGAGGCTTACATCCCGGCAACTATTCAAGTTGAAGGTTCACGCGAGCACAAAGAAACTGTACTCGATAGAGTCCGCACGTCCTTAGCGGAGTGCGAGAATGGAGAACTGATGTCAATCGATATCGAAATTAGAACATGCAATGATTCATGACGAACAAATCCAGAATTAAATGTTGTTTCTCGTTAAATTATTGTCACTTTTGTGGGTATCTTTTACGGTGAGGTTGTCGCGTTGCAATACGGCCACCGTGCACAACCGTGCACAATGCGGTCTTGGTCGCCACAGTTCCTCTTGGCCAAATTTCTTTGTTTTGGTTTTGCCTCGACCAATCATATTGCAAGAAACCATATAGACAAAAATGTCTATGGCCCAGACTGAAAACTAAAATAAAACTTGCGCTGTCCTAATCGCGTGGTCGACTTAAAACATTCGCTCGAAATCACTCGAGCGACAGGCGATCTGAGTTAAATACCAGCATTACAAAACAAAGTTCAAAGGGGAATTACAACAACAAAAAATTAAGCCAAAAAGGTTTCCAAAATCCTAGTTAACATTAACAATTTTGCCTTGTCCAGTAAGCAATTGAACTATGGCAAAGTTCTAATCAAGTATGGCAAAATTCTAATCAATATTTTTAGGAATTGTTTCGTCATGAGGTATATTATATCCAGTTTATATTTTTGAGACTATTAGTGCTAATTCCTATTCCGGTTTAGGAATGAAAGAATAATTAGATAATGTTTTCCAAAAAAAAAAAACATACTCTGAAAACAGAATACCCTAGGCGGAAGTGACCTGACAACAGCGAGCAGAATGGTCTGGACCGAGCTACTGAACATGAATTCCGGTGCCACGTTACAGGTTTAGTGGACCGCCCACGATTCCCCGCCAAACATTTCCCCCCCAAAAAACGAAAACTATGGGCACCACAGGTTCCTGTTTTAATGTTTTATGCTCGGACGGAAGTGCCAAAAAGTCAAGCTGGCAAATTTATAAATCAAATTAGCCACAACTGGTACCACTTCATTATGCTCATTTACTATCATGAAACTCTTTGCGTCATGTCATATCTTGGGTTTTACAATTGGCGTGCGTTTCAAAGATTAAGAACGATGTTTTTCAATTCACGAAAATCGTTTCATAAATCAAGAAAAGAAACAAGACAAGAGAATTCCAAAATCTTTTGGAACGCGTCTTTAAGAGAAAGAGGAGGGGGGGCAGAATAGGGAGGATAGAGAAATAGCCCAAAAATGTAGGGAGGAGGGAGAAAATGATGGCGAACATGACGAGGGGTGGGGGATGAGGAATTTGACGTCCACGGCGATCCCCATTGGTCCCATGGAACTCCCTTGGTCGGGGTTTGACCAAGAAAATTGGAACATGGTTACAAAGCATTTTATTCAATCTTCTGGAGATCTCCCGATCCCCGAACCCGCGATTTACAAGGTACGTACATAATAAAACCCTTTTATCTGGATCTGGGGCTTAGAAATTAAGTTAGTTGAAGACTGGCTTGATTGACCTTTGAAATGTCGATGTTCTTAACTGCAAAATTGTTTAAGAGAAGCCGCCAGAATATTTCGAGAATCGAAAATCAGGGACGAAAAATCGAATTTTTTTATTTTTATTTGCTAAAACATCCCTTTCTGTGAACTAGTTTCGAAAAAAATATTTTAAAGTTCCAGCAATTTTTTTTTTCCGGCTGAAATTTAAAAACGTTTGAAAATTCGTTAAAATAGCCGTTTTCCCCTTGCCGAAACGGTCAAATCGTCACACAACTTTAGGAAGATGTTGGCAGCACTAATCAAGTCCATTCACCATCAAACTTTGCACAATAATTATAATATCACTGCACAATAAAAGCAGAGAAAAAGTTTCTTATAATTCTCTTTGGTATGGGTTTTATCGCCGTCTTTATAGAGGTGTATTTTGCACTATTTTTTGGGAGACAAAATGAAGGCTAACTTTAACCGTTTAAACGACACCTTGTACCTATAATTTCGACATTAAAACCATATCAGACGAGAGCTCATTTATCAAACTATGTACTTGGAAAGTTTGGCCGTTGGAAAGTAAGTCTTGTCTCGGTAGTTAAATAAAACGTGATTCCACCCAAGCGCCATGTTAGCGTGCAGAATTCGATGTTCATTTCAAGCTAATTATAGAGTCAGTTTGTCGAAATTAAATGACCATTAAACAGCGTCAGCAGTTTCTTCTGTGAAGTTGTGAATGTAAAGCAAAGTAGTTTTTAATCTTTTAATCTATCTTAATCACGTTTTAAGAGGGTAGCAAAGGGGGGATCGTGATCCCGTTTCACGCACGAATTTTAAGAATATTCCCGCATCACGTATATTTTTTGCAAACTTTCACGAGCCACGAATTGAAATGACCGTAAACCCCAGCTTTTACCTTGTCTTGCGTCAGAAACAAGGAGCTAAGCGACCAGAGTCATATGTGGAAGTTTTTCATCGCCGCAGACGCAATAATAGTATCTAGTTTCGACTGTCACTGCTCGCGTTTCATCAGGCAATGAGGCAGACTGGTTACGCAACACGATGGTATTGATTCTGTCATTAGGGTGAAATCCCCGCATCCGTTGCTGACGACAGGCTTTTCACGTTCTTTTAATTTCAGTACAGAGAGGTTTACTGAGGCGATAGTGACTCCCCTAAGCAGGGATGGGTCTAGGACTACGAAGCCGACTGGTATAATCTACCGCCGATGCGAGAGTATCTAGGGGGGTCCTGGGGCATGCTCCCCCGGGAAATTTTGAAATTTTAGTCCTCGGACTGATGCGATTTTCAGAATTCTGAGGGGCAAATCAAAGCCTGCTATGTGTTTTAATTGCTGTAAATTCAAGTCAACTTTTGCGTTCGTTAGAGAGAATATGCGAAAAAGATCGACAGTTATCAATGCGCTTTCCAGTTTATATTTAGCTGTATATTTACAATACAATACAATATTTTATTTAAACACGTAACTTCAAGGAGCTATAGAGGCTTGTTCAAAATTTACGTACTTTACAAAGTTAAAAATCTTAAACATCGACACAAAGAATCATCTCATCAACAAACAATAAAATCAGAAAACCTAATAGAATACTGGTGGGATAAAATGCGCAAAAAGTTAAAAGTCTAATTTTCTCAGTTCACTCTTGAAATGGGCAACATTGTTGGTCAGTTTGTCTTGAAGGCAGACTGTTCCAGAGCTGCGCACAGATGCAAGTACTGAATTCAGTGACTTTTTATTTCTTTTCCCCTCTACAAGAGGAAACTGAAACTTCGTATTACACAAACTAACAGCCTTTGATCTCGTCAAGACAGCTTTCTGGTCTAGTTGGACTGAGTGAACGATCCGTAAATGATTGTAAAAGAACTGACACCATGGCAAGAAGTGGATGGAAATGTCGCTAGACAGTGAGAATCACAAAATAACTGATAATCCAGAACTTTTCTTACCGAATGGAAAGTCACCGGCTCAAGCAGATGTGGTAATAAATGAGAAATTGATCCTGAAATGTTTCAAGATCCCCGGTCGCTCTGTCATGTTGACCTTTCGGGGGTGTGGTACCTAGAGTGCTTCACAATGCTTGACCGTAGGGTCCGTCTGAAAGTCTGTTTTTCTCAGTCTGTTAATTTCAGACGGACCCGATGGTTTTCTAAGTGATGCGATAGGAAATTTTGACATTTTCACGAAACTAAAAGATATCAATTCACGGGTCCCGCATATCTCCAAAGACAAATCACGCGTCATGCGCATTGTAAATTCACGAATCACGTATCTCTTTTAGTTCCTTTCACGTTTCACGCACCAATTTTTGCCCACATCACGCGTCACGTATAAACCCTTTCCTACCCTCTTTTAAGTGCCAGCGTGTCTCTTAACACATGTTAACACGGCTGATGTGATTTACAAACTTCAGAACATTTAAACAATCACAGTGAAGACTAAAACGCCGCTACTTACACTTAAATTAATGATGTGTTGAGTTGCTTCTTATCAAATATACACAAAAATCTTCCTGCTTAAATGAAGAAAAAGAAAGCAATTTGGATCATTCACAGCATTCATGGTATAGACAATGTATGCAATTTATCAAGTTTATTGACCTGTGCGTGACCTTAGCCGTGACGCTAACATGTTCAGGTCAACAAAAGAATCGCCTCAAATTCTTTTATTTCTGCTTTAAAAATCTTGGATGAAAGAACAATATAAAATCCGTCAAGAAAACTATCATCACATTCTTTAAAGAACTTTCCGAGAATTATTTGTGTGAAAATCAATTTGAGATGGGCCGCAAGTGATCAAATCTATTACTGATCGTCAAAACACATTTTTGAACGAGCATTAATTTGATCATAATGGCCAATGTCTATTTGAAAACTGTAGTCATCCTTGAGCGAACGCTTGTCAGAGCGAGTTAATGAGTAACGGTGGATTATAGTATGCCCCGCGGAAGATGCAGTGACCACCCAAGTCACGTCAACTGAGTGATCACACATGCAATTGATCAAATTACAGCTTGTCAAAATAGAAGTAAATTGTCGATGTCGTGGTTCATCCTTGTCTGAATGAGTCACTATGTAAAACTGTAAAATGGCATCGTGTACCTGTTCTTTCTCATCGCTGATGGATCAGTGCTCACCATGCGGGACAAGCAGTGATTATCCAACTCACGTCGAAGTCGTCACACTCAGGGGTTGCTCAAGAGATGTTTTGGGACATTTGGAATCGTACGGAATCAGTGGTGATGAAGCCATCCACAGTGAACTTAAGCTGTTGCTAGCTCGAGCAGGTATCCTTTTTACGTTTTCCATTGTTTTCCGCTGCAGTATTAAACTGTGCAACGGACTTAGTTCGTGTTGCACAAGCATTAAGCTACAAATACTCTTTTCCTTTAGGTCCAGTTCAGACGTCGTGCTTCTGCCGTGCCTAACTAAATCGCAATTAGCAGGACTGTAGCACGGCAGGAAATCTTCTCTGATTCAGACGTCGTGCCAGAATCGAATCAAATTCAGGGTTTACTGAAGCCGCGCAACAATTCTAGCCAACACTTCTCCTAACTCCCCGAGGAAACGCAATCTCGCCAAAACACATTAACATCATTTATGAATTTAGTTTGGCGCGACAGAAGCACGGCGTTTGAATCGCTGTCGTGCCAGAGTCGTGTAGCACGGCAGAGCTTGTCGAACTTTATTGCTTGCCAAACTTAATTCAAAAGTTTGATTCAGACGCCGTGCTTCTGCCGTGCTTTTCTCGAACTTAATTCCTGAGTTTAGTTCGGCACGGCAGAAGCACGACGTCTGAACTGGGCCTAAAACTCGATCGAAGGCAACACTCTATCGATCAGGGTCTAAATAAATAAGTAGTTCCGTTTACAAGACGAGAAGACCACCTCCTCCCTAACCCCCACCCTCCCCATCCCCGACCCTCTCCTAGCGCAAACATAGTCTAATGAAGAACCGTGAGAAAAGGTCCGCATGAATCATGATTCCAACGGAATATACGCATATAGTATGGTATTTTTTATATTATTATAAATTCATTTGGAGTGAAAAAGTGAAGGGGACTGGGATAACTAGCCCATAGTCCTCTTTCCAAATTCTCTTGGTACCCTTGTCGACTTCAACTAAATTATTTTGCCAGTGCTTTACTTGCCTCCTTACGTAGCAACCTCTGTGCGCGTGTTTGAAAAAAGGAAAATCTTGCATCCTATTTTTCAACTCCTTGCCTTTGAGAAAGTACGTTAAAAAGTGCTAGCATCAAACTTTAAAATATTCTCTTATAGGCATTTTCGATGTGCAAGTGTCTCACGAAGTATTAACAATATGCCCTAGACACCGAGCCGAATTTGGAATTCGCTGGAGATGCAGAAAAATTAAATGCACTGTACCCGAAGAAGTGGCAGCACACAAATCGGCTACTTCCAAGGCTGACCGACTGGTTGACAGCAGCATATCCGCATACGTATTGAAAAACACGGGAAAGCTTGTTCAAGTTGGATCACGTGAGTAGTTCTTTCTTTTTATCAACCTCGTAATGCTGATAGATTTTGGTCTCATATAACATCAGAGAAAAACAAGAGTAGCCAAGAGTAGAGAGAGGAAACTAACACCTGCACATACATGTACGAAATATTTTTTCAATTCTCTGCGCTCGGCTGAGCTTTTATGTCCGGCAGCTATTGTATGTGCTAGAATGAGGCGTGTTACATGCAAAACGTTTGGTTTGAAAAGCTTAACATGGCAACTGTCTTGCTTTTTCTTATACGCTAGCCATCTGCACTTTGCGCAAGAATTATATCGTCAAGGCCATTCAAGAGCAGCAGACAATGACGGCGTCAGCTTTGCCAGAAATAATGTTGACACTGGGGGAAAAGGATACTCCTGACGTAAGTTTTCATACTAAGCATGATTTCAGCGATCGTGGTGGTAGTGGGGTTAGCTTGCGTCGCAGACCTAATCTAACCCCGATTAGGATAAATCTACTAGCGCTCTATCAAGAATGCCGTTCTCTGATTGGCTATGCTACTCGCTTTCTATTCTGTGATAGATAGTGAGTAGCGGCTGTCAACATAATGGAGCCCTTTTCTTCGCGTTTTCGAAGTGTCTACATGGAAGATTTAGACAATTTACGTGTTTAGTCTTGAACGACTAGTAGACTTATACTAAAACAGTTAGATTATTCGCTCTGGATTTCTATGCGTGATAGCTGATCCGGTCTGCGCCCTCATCAGCTATCACGCGATAGAAATCTCGAGCTCATAATCTAATTGTTAAATAGTAACAATCCGCGGTTAGATAACGTCTACGACACAGACTATGGTGGGGGTCTGGGCAGGGGGTTGTACTCTCACGTATCAGCTATATGTATTGCTGTGACGAGTACGGTTTTGCGTAGTTTTTTGTGCGAATAGAGAAACTATAAAAATTAGATATTAATGTAATTTTAATTTATAAGAGTGCCCCCAATTAGTTGTGAAGCTAAACACGTTGACAATTAATTCAAGTCTTACTACTACTACTACTACTACTACTACTACTACTACTACTACTACTACTACTACTACTACTACTACTACTACTAGCACTAGCACTAGCACTAGCACTAGCACTAGCACTAGCACTAGCACTAGCACTAGCACTAGCACTAGCACTAGCACTAGCACTACCACTACCACAGCGGTTTAGTTTTATTTAATTTAATCATTTTACAGGATACCAAGCCACCTGTCTCCCCTGAGGAAAGCAGTTGCGAACGATCGGAAGATGAATTTGCCGAGTCATTTTCCCGACTCCAGGTTGGGGACGACACCTTCCTATTCCCAGACACCGAGAGCACAGCATCTACTCATCGTGAGGATTCTAGTGCCAAAAACAATCCACGCAGAAAACTAAACGATTTTCTAGTTGCTTGCAAAAATTGAGCCGCTAGAAACATCATGGCTAAATTGGCAGGATTCGAGTGGAGCCACTAGGCAACGCTATACCAAGAAAGCCACGGAGATAGTAACAGCTGTTCTCAAAACCATTTCTCCGGACAGCGCTGGCGATCTATGGCACAGTTTAATATCCTCTTCAGCTGTGAGTAAAGCCCTTGGTCTAGATGAGTTACTTCAGTCCGGAAAACTGTATTTATAGGCCCTAGCCGAAGCATACAACAATGCAGCCAGCTGGGACACCCGCAGACAGGTTATGTCAATCATGTC
>JAEMWC010000627.1:387500-435000 GCA_016490735.1 Pachyseris speciosa | reverse complement strand
ATATATATATATATATATATATATATATATATATATATATATATATTGAAGTATGGAATAATTCTCATAAAATGATAAAACGTGTTTTTTGTGTGTCATTTTTATATCAATCCATGCCATTCCTTATTTTTTGCTCGGGATCATTTGCGGTCCAATATGGGGATCATTTGCGGTCCATTTTGGGGATCATTTGCGGTCCGGGATCATTTGCGGTCCTGGGATCATTTGCGGACCCGTACAGAACTACAGAAACATTTTTATACGCTTTTATTGTGCAGTGATATTGTGATTGTTGTGCAAAGTTGGATGGTGAATGGACTTGATTAGCGCTGCCAACATCTTCCTAAAGTTGTGCAAATGGTGACGATTTGACCGTTTAGCCAAGCGAAAACGGCTTTTTTAACGAATTTTCAAACATTTTTTAAATTTCAGCCCGAAAAAAAAAATCGCTGGAACTTTAAAATATTTTTTTTCGAAACTAGCTCACAGAAAGGGATGTTTTGGCAAAATAAAAAAAAAAATTCGATTTTTCGTCACTGATTTTCGATTCTCGAAATATTCTGGCGGCTTCTCTTAAATAATCTGGACGGATTCGAACGCCACCGTAATCATTCGTGGTTCACTGAGATTTGTGTTCGAGACGAGTGAACGTACGCATATTCAATTGTGGACAGCAATGTGCATTAATTGAAACCCCTTTAGTTCAGATAGTTTCTAGTTAATTTCGTAAATACTCAATGTGCTTTAGAACTTACCCTTTGAAGTTTGGCTGTATATGTGTATTGAATGCAGATTTGTGCCTAGGATGTCTTGGTTGGAAATTCGAAGCAATTTTAACACTTTTAACCGCAAAATTATCTTAAGTCACAGAGATCATAGACAATCCCATAAACAATGATTATTACTGGCAGGGATCTTGTGGCGAGCGAGGATTCCCTTTATAGTCTTTATAATTTATAACGCGTTTGCTGTCTCATTAGGCCTAAAAAGCAAGTACGGTAATATCCCTTCTTAATTAAGTATAATTCTATTTCGTGAGGTTCTTAAAGGCTGCTGGGGGCGCAAGCTTAGGGAGGAGGGAGAAATTGGCTAAAAAACAGGGAGGAGGAAGATTTACCCTCCTGTTCCCTCATAAGAGTATTACCGCACTTTGAGGGGTGATGTACGGTTCGAGTAAGAAAGTTGGTTTCTGGTGAAGAAAATCAGCTCATTTAAACTATGGAGTACTAAACATTATTTTGAGTGTTCTGAAAAAGAAATGCCCGGCAACGGAAATATCCAAATGACCCAGACAAAAGCCTTTGATGCAGTTTAATATTATAGAAGCCTGGCATGGTAATGTCTTCTGGGGAGCGGGGATGGCGCAGTGGTGAGAGCACTCGCCTTCCACCAATGTGGCCCGGGTTCGATTCCTGGACTCGACGTCATATGTGGGTTAAGTTTGTTGTTGGTTCTCTTCTCTGCTCCGAGAGGTTTTTCTCCGGGTACTCCGGTTTTCCCCTCTCCACAAAAACCAACATTTCCAAATTCCAATTTCATCTGCTTGTAAAGCGCATTTGATCATATACACATGGAAAATGCGCTATATAAGTTCTAAATTATTACTCTAGCACCAACTGAGAACAGATTTCTCTGAGTCAGTTAGCGGAAAATTTTCTGGAATGGTAACTACGGTATTATGGCTATCGAATGACGTTTGACTGGTAATTTTAGGACCTATTAAGTGTTCAAGTTTTTGGCTCTTAATTTGGTGTAAGTGGTTAAAAAGTTTAGAATCCTGATTCTGTGGTTCAATCGGGCCATCACCGCGCCCAGCAAAGTGATCAACAGTCAGCACTACATACATCACAAAAGGAAAAGAATGACAGAATTCCATTCACCCTCACATTTCACCCTAATGATAAACCAGTTAAAGCCATCATTCTTAATAACTTTAAGATACTGCAAAATGATCCAGAAACTGCTAGAATCTTTTCGCAACCACCACTGATTTCATTTAAACGCTACAAAAATGTATGTAACTTTCTAGTCAGAAGCGCATTCAAAACAACTGAACAACCTAGCACTTATAAATGCACGCGCTCGCGATGTAAAACTTGTCCTTTCATTCATAACACTGGCAAAATATCGGGCCCTAAGCGATCTGTTAAGATCACTGATCGTTTCACGTGTACCTCCGCAAATGTTATCTATTGCATAACCTGTACATTATGCAAAAAAGTATATATCGGCGAAACAGGAAGACTAGGTGACCGATTCCGAGAACATCTACGTGATGTTGAGAAAGATGACAAAGACACATCCAAACCAGTCGCTCGGCATTTTAATCTCCCTAGCCATTCCAAACAACACATGTCGATCTCCGGCCTTTCCCTACATCAAGGTACCACGGAAAGCCGTAAATATCTCGAGCAAAAATTGATCGGCACTCTTAATCCCCACGGTATAAACGAGCGCTTTTCATTTAATTACTTTATTCCTGTTTTTCAAGTTACCACCAATAGCGTAGCTCCATTTTCTGTATGTAAACCATAAACAACCCGCAATTTCTCGATTCGCTCTGACGAAGGGCTAACGCTCGAAACGTCAGCTAATCGAATCCCTGTACGGTGGTCAATTTACATTATCAACTCCGTTGATAAACCAAATTTTTGTGTTTCTCTCCCCCACCGACGCAGCACCACAGTTTCTTTAGAAACTTATCCCCTTTCTTCTCGCACCAGTATGGACTTTGAACATCAAGCGTTAATTGCCGCTAACGAAACGAGAGCATTACAACTCGTTTTGTTTTCACGTCTGGAAAGTACATTCAATGACGTAGCCATGAATCCAGGCTGTCAGATTCCAAAGTGTTCACTTCATGTCCGGCTTTGTGTACAAATATAATCAGTTTATAAGCAAGTACTAGCATCAGCTTGAAAATTGTTAATACATTTTAAACTATTTCGAGACACGACCTTAGCGGGGATTGAAAGAATAAAACGTTTTAAGGCACATGTCTTTCATTTTAAAACAGTTCAGAGTTTATGTCTCGACAAGACAATCAGCGTCGAGGAATCTACCAAACGAGTAGGATAAGTGCACATAAGAACTCAATCCATATAATTTTAAAATAGGCATAAAATGGCCAAGAAGTACCAAAGACTTGTACCATTCCCATCCTTTCGTCATCCCAACTAAATGTAACTTAGCAGCTAGGATACTACCCATACTACTCAGAAGAACGACACGAGTACAACAAACGCACACAAGCCGCTTGAGGTCAACGGAAAACCCTCGCCAGCGACTGTGACGCTTGCACGCCTGCATGCCACCAGAGCTTTTAAAAGACAACGTTTGCTATTGAACAATGCATTCTGTTAAGCGTATAGCCATCAATGTCATTTAGTCAATCTTATTTTTGGTTGTTTCGGTTTGTTCTCTATTTTTTTTTCTCTTTTTCAAAAATAAAAGGATGTCACAATATGTTAACAATACCCCGCTCATCCTTTAATTCACGTGGAACTTGATTGACACTTAAGGATGGCATGAGCTGTTAGTTGTGATTCTCGTGTCGTTCTCTAGATATATAGCTACAGTAAAGCTTTGAAACGACTCCTGAAGAGCCGTGTGTGTCTCATGTTAGTAGACAGAACAGCGCGTGATACAGACAGCTAAAACTTCAGTTTAGAGGGTTGTTTAAGCTTCGAAAATTTCAACAAGACAATTCTCTTTGGCTTGAGTGACACTTCTGTTCAAAGATCATTTCTTACTTAAGGAAAAAAATGTACTTCACAATAAACCTTATTACGAATAATTTTTAATGCTAACACAGGAAAAAAACCATTTTAATCATATGATTCAGGGCTGCTTGGTTAACACTTGCACCATCTTTCATTGTTGCAAGTAAAGAGTTAACACGTACATGATAGTCAACAGATAGACAGTCATTAAGTACATGCATACATGGGCCAGATCTTGGGCATTTACAGACTTTGCACAGATATCTAGCCTAATAAGGCGTTGAACAATAGACCAGTTGTCGCTGACAAAGCGCACGATAATGACGATGCCTCACCCAGTCTAGTACTCCCATCAAAGATTAGGCCGAGATCTCTGGTAGCTACTTCCTCTTTCAGTCGCTCTGTTTCTTGTTTCAAAATAAGGGGAATGTGCTGACGTAAGTGGGAGCTATCTGTCAACATGTTTCCATCTCTTTCAAGAAGATCGCGGAGTTTATCAATCTTGTCCAATGGAACTCCGTCCTTCAAGAAATCTTCCAGTACCTGTACACGAAATGCACGCACTTCTAAAGGCCAGGTGCTTGTTTGTAATCGGCAACTGGCATTATCAGCTTTCAACGCCTCAGTGATGGTAACATCTCTTTTCTTCGATTTAACAAGCTTTTCCTTTAACTTGGGCATGTTTCTTGGATTTAACATGGTTTTGTAAAATACTCTTTTTAGTGGATAGTAACTCGTGGCAAGCATTGCAGGACAGCTTCCCTCCTCTTATACATAAGTGTTCATTGGGAAAGGACTGCAGCCTCTCGTGTAAGCCAATGTTTTTGACATCAGTTTTCTTCCCCCGTTCACTGTATTTACCTTGGATCGACTTCTGAGATCGATCTCTTGCAATTGAAGCTTTTTGTGGCCCTTGACCTGGTAGAACGACTTGATTCCTGATTTGACCCTAATGGCTGTGGGTCAAGGTTAATCGACGCCATGTTGGAGAAGCCGGATGGGAAACTAGAGTACCAGACTCCTCCAAAAGGTTAACCGCGCAAGCAGAATTCGCCAAAAGAGGCTTAGTAACTAAGCATGTCGGAACAAAGTCAATACTACTATTAGCATATATGAGAATGAATATATGAAAAATCATATATTTGACTGATCATCGCAGTTATGAACACTACTTAAGAAGTAGTGAAAATAAAGCCTGAAAAAAATTCAGGCTTGTTCGGGATTCGAACCCACGACCTCTGCGATACCGGTGCAGCGCTCTACCGACTGAGCTAACAAGCGATCTGGGAGCTGGTCGTTTTGTTGGTTCGTAATATACCCGTGAGTGGTGAAAATATGAGAATGAATATATGAAAATCACATATTTGAACTGCGGATTAATGATTAACTATTTGAATGATCATCGCAGTTATGAACACTACTTAAGAAGTAGTGAAAATAAAGCCTGAAAAAAAGATGGCTTGTTAGCTTAGTCGGTAGAGCGCTGCACCGGTATCGCAGTGGTCGTGGCAAGGTAGACAGGTCGGTAGATGTTACTTAGAAACGAGGTTAATCCTTTTCATATTCCTTTCGTCCTCGTATCTTGCTGCCAATTCTAGTCAGTAAAGAGATCCCCGACATCCTTGTCGTCGTTTGACGTATGCATTACCGATTCTGTTCTATTTCCACTTGAGGAATAAAGCGGTTAATTTGAAATTCGTCCGTATAACCCTATTTAGTTCTGGACTGTACCAGCCGAGGACTTAGAAATCGAAGCGGTTTAAGGTGTGTACCATTAATAAACTCAGTGGCCATTAATCACGATTTTCTTACAGTTTCTGTTAAGGATCTTATAACTTTTTTTTTTTATAAATATAATTCTCTTGTTTCCCTTGAAGTTGACAGGGGTCAGTAAGGGGTCAGCGTTTTGTCAAACCTCACCCTGACGCAAGTTTTTACCAACATGACGGCATACACTGCTGACATGTAGCGATCCACCGCACAAGATCGTATACCTCCTTATATCGCTCTTATATAATTCTGTATTTTGAGGGTTTATAACCTGGGTAATGACCCGACTACTGATTATTTTTTGTAATATAAGACCCCTTCAAAAACTCTGAAAATGCACGTTAGTTTTTATTTTTTGAACAAGGAAGCTAAAGGAAGTCCAAAATCAAGTCGTTTGTTTAGAATGCAGCTCAACTCGATTACAATTCAATTTAGGGTAGACATTTCACTTGCCACAATTTGTTCAAACTTTGAAAGAAAAGCAAAAAGTCTACTTTTTAAAATAGTATCGTTTGAATTCTTCCAATCCGTTTCAATTTTTCAGCTAAATTTAGCCCGTGTCTATTAGAAATCAACAACATCTGGTAAATCTGTTGCTAGGTCATGAACTTTAGAAGAACTTACAAGTCTTTCACATTTGACAGCTCTTGAGTTGTACTTCCAAAACACATTTATTAAAATTGGCTTATTGAATTTAGAGATATGTCGAAATCACTAAGATTTTAAAGAGACTGAACTGTATTTTTACAGTATCGGGTCATCATTATACAATCCAATAAATAAACTTGTACAGTTGTTGCTTTCCAGAGCTTATAACAACAATTCTGCGTTAACAATCAAATTAAAAAAAAAAAAAACATGAATGAATCATAAAAAATAAAATAAAACAAAATAAAATATAAAATCCAAAAAATCTTTCATGGGCGTATCCAGGATATTTCCACGGGTACGCACAATTTCCCAAATCTCCCTCTACTCCACCCCTCACCCTCCTCAAATCTCCAATATTTTTCACTTGCCTTCGCTAAATTGCCTTTTACCATCAGCATATCGAGATTATGCTGTAAGCGTAAGCGTTCTTACCTGATGTGAAATATTACCTATATTATCTTTTCGTAGTTTCTTGAAGTGCTTCGGTCATTTATCATTAATTGAGCTAACAAGTTCATGGTATCTCAGAGTTTTATTTGAGTTTTTCTTTACCGCTGTGTACCACATTGTTTTTGCCCGGTATTATTTTCCTTGTAAAAGCACCTACATAGCCGTACTAAGTTAAGTTCAGGACAGCGTTTCTTATAAATCTACAATAAATGAACACAATCAATGTACACATATGTACATCCCCATGGACCGAAATCCTGAGCCTATGTAAAGTGTAACTGCCTATAGCTTTCTGGTCTTTCTGGGTTAGAACTGGGATTTATTAAAAGAGCTTCGAACAATTACGACCACTGAAGGCGGAAGCATCTAAAGGGTGTTCGAGGATATGCTCTCCCGGGAAATTTTGAAATGTAAGTCCTCGAACATGCGATTTTCAGAAATATGACGGGCAAATCATAGTCTTTTAAGGTGCTATGGTACCCTAGACTACTTTTTCTCCAAAATCAAGCTAATGCAGAAGTAAACACCATCATGCAACTCGTTGCCATGAATGATGACAAACACAATAATGTTTGAGTCTCTTGTTGCGATGGTAACAGAACAAGCTTTTGTCAGATGTCCTTAATAGTGCTTCCTCGGTAACAAGAAATGAGGAAAAATGCTTAGTCAGTGAGGCAAAAAACAATTTTTTACCAGTTATTTTTGTATTAATCTGTGATATGAACCTAAACTTGTGGACTGACTCTTGTTATTTGCAGAGAGAAAAATCTTAAGAGTTTCACTTTGCCAAAAATAGGTGTTTTCTGCTTATAGCTGCCATCAATTTTTCAAATGTTATAAAAAAACAATTCAACAGATTGGCTTTTTGTTTTGGTTCATTGCATAGAAGGTTTGTGTAACTCTAATTTGATCCCTAAAAAGCTGGTAAAAGTAAAGTCACGAAAACCAAGTAATTGTTGCCATCTACAAATTCCATGCCAGTTTCAAATTTCAAACCTGCATAGGGTCACGAAAAAAATTGCTGTGGACAGGTTTTGCCATCTTTTCCAGCAATATCACAGCAAAAGTGGTTGTTACACATGGGGATAAGGGAAAAAAATCAAACAGGCATGACAGTGCACTTCTCCAGCAAAGTAATGGAATACAGATGGGATGTAAACAACATATCAGCTCAAAACTAGTGCAAGAATTAAATTAAAATCTTACCTCGCAAACGAGCAGTCTGAACAAATCTTTTTACGACTGAATCCTTTATTCAGAGAGTAAACATTACAAAACAGCTCTTAGAACTGCTTCCAAATAAGAGAGGAAATTTGAAGGAAAAAGGCAAACAATAGCTCTCTCAGCTCCCTTCAGCAACCTCAACCAAGCAGCCAAACGGCAAGAATCTGCCATCGTTGCATCTTGGGAGATTCCACATATCTTTGAGCGGGAAAGGCTCTTCCGAAACAATTTACCATTTTGTTTTAAGTCTCAGTCCAGGCTTCAATGCTGCACCAAAAGTTGTTCGGGCACCTTCAGCATTCAAAGAAACTTCCGCCAGTGAAAATTGGAGCCCGGTGAGACAAGGCACATCTGCTTTTAGGCCCCTTGTCCACGAACAACAAACTGTCAGCAGATTCAAGCGAGCGTTCGAACCAAGTTTGTTGTATTCGCAGTGCCAATCAGCGGTTCTTTGGAATTGGAAAGCTTTAAGCCTTCTCAGCCCTTAGTGATGAGCTCCGGCACCAGGAAATGACCCAAAACACAGTAATTAAGGGCAATTTTGACACATCCCAAGGTAAATTCTGCAAATGGTTCAGCCGACCAGAAAGTGAGCTCAAATGAGCCGAGTATAGCCACGTGATCAGATGTCACGTGACAAGATACATGTATAACATACCCAGTCCTCCATCAAACATTTTGGAGAAATAAGGGATTCAATACCACCCCACCCACTCCACAACTCACTTTTAGTAACAAAAGCTATGATTTCCATACATTTTCTAGGGTACCATAGCACCTTAAATCTTAGTCAACTCTTACGTCGAAATGAAAGAATATGCTGAAACGATCGACGTTTATCGATGCGCATTCGAATTTATATTTACAAATCTATTTTGAATTCAATTGATTTGACATAAGCAATTGGGTTCAGGCTGGCCAGGCCTGCTTCACGTTTCTATGCAACTTTTGCTTCATAAAAACTGAAGAACAAGAAGTTAACCCTAACAAGAAAATACAAACCGATCCAAAGGCTATAAAACGAAGTGACCACAACGCGTTCACTCTTTACCATCCCGCTTGTAGTCGGTCCACCAGTGAGTCATCTGGCTTCTCTCTGGAAACCGACATTTGATGGGGGAAAACACCGTCTGTTGTTTTATCAACAAAATTTCAAAGAAAGAAGCAGAGTTATATGAATAGAACTGATCAAATTGTGCTTTTTTAATGTCTTTTAGTATTTTCGAATTTTTCAGGTACGCACGTGCGTACAGGTAGCTACGCCCCTGTCTTTAGTCAACAAGTTAAGATTGTTACAGATAACCATACACTTTATTCCAAAATGGCGGCTGCTTTATTATTCTTTTGTTCGCATGTTAATTAGCCCTCTTTGTCTCATTTTCACTTCAAAACTTTTTTGTATTTTGTGCATATTGACGAGGCAAAAAATAAATTGCCATAAGAATAAGGTGTATAATGCTCCCCAAACACAGAGGGGTGCAATATCCCCGACACAGCGATGTATCCAAAGTTGATCATATATTACATTTAATGGCTTCCTGTGTTCAGTTGGGTGGGAGAAGAGGGGGTGGGGACGGGGTGGGGGTTATTTTTAATGACTTTCGGACTGACTGTTGTGCTTTTTTTGCTTTAACGAGAAAATGAAGCATTTATGGTACGATTATGCACAAATAGGGCGATAATACGGACATCAACAAGTATGCATTCAAGCAAAATGCAAAAAGATAACTGGTTAAGTTCAAGAGTGTGTTTTCTCTGCTCAAACAATGGTAAAGAGGGCTTATTTTTCGGATTATTGCCACTGAATTCGTTTCCCTTTGTTTGGTATGCCCTGCTGCTTAGCTGAAGTCCAGTTTTCATTGTAAGATTTTTGTTAACAATTTTGTAGGAGTGGGTGGGTCTCTTAAAAGGGCCATTTAGCGTAAAATCCATACAAGTTTCGAAAAGTTTGCTTTTCAGTGAACTAAAAGTGATTTGTTTTTACTACAACACAAGAACCAATAACTGGGGCAAATGAAATCGTTAAATAGAAAACAGACGTCTTTATTACTGGCTCGTAATGCAATTTTATCAAAAAATCATATTTTGGAAAATTAGTAATAGAAAATGGCACTGAATATGTGAACGATCATCACAGTTATGAATACTACTTAAGCAGCGGTGAAAATAAAGCCTGATAAAATCCAGGCTTGTACGTGATTCGAACACATCTCTGCGATACCGATGCAGTGCTCTACCAACTGAGCTAACAAGCCAACTGGGAGCTGGTCATCTTATTGGTATGCAATATACCCGTGAATGATGAATATGTGATAATGAATATGCTCTATTTTCACTGCTGCTTAAGTAGTGTTCATAACCGCGATGAACGTTCACATATTCATTGTTTAATCCGCAGTTAAAATATACGAGAATCGTATATTCATTATCACAGAAAATGGTACTGGCTACAAAGTTCTTGTTATAATCTCTATGTCGAAGGTTCCGCGTAATAACTAGGCAGCCCCACGACAAAATCGATTAAAAGGCCCGAACTATTAATTTTAATTTCAATTAAATTGACGCTAATATCAAAAATCCTAGGAAAAAATAAGAAAAATGTAAAAAAAAAAAAAGAAAAAAAAAAAAAAGCCTTTTTTTTGGATCTAGTCTTTCCCATACCACTAAGTTCTGTCTCTCGGTCAAATCTGGCTTTTGTTCTATGCGCCAATCAAAAGATAGAGACAAAAACTTCTTCAACCACGCGAAACGCCATTATTTGCTCTCACGATCAAGAGGCATTGCCCTGGCGATCTGAAGCAAAATTCTAACATTTATATAAATCAAAATCTAAATATCAGAGGTTTCAAGAGTGTTATATTATATTTGCATCAATTTAATAGTATTTTATCGTCATAAAACGGTCTTCAATGACCTTTATATATATATATAATATATATATATATAATCTTCTCTCTCTCTCTCTCAATTAGCTATTAGCTAATCAGCTTAGCTTAAATGTTCTTAAACGGAGTACATGTATTTTGCCTCTGATTATAACCTATCTAATCTTGGAATCTTCTCGACAGATCCCTTGAAAATTGGTGAGCAACCTTTAACCAGGGTTCAGTCCACTAAGTCCCTTGGGGTTGTATTTGATCAACGTCTAGTATGGGAGAAGCATGTTGACAGCCTTTGCAAACCTGTCTCTTCAGGACTAGCTGCGTTAATACAAGCTCGTCAGTATGTTCCCCAGGACACACTTCTAAAGATATACAAGGCGATTATTACACCCCTCTTTGATTACTGTGACGTGGTATGGGGTAATTTGAACAAAACTCTAACGGCGAGACTCCAAAAACTCCAAATCGAGCGGCCAGAATTATAACCCGAAAGGGTTACGATGTAAGGTCTGCTGATATTAGAAAGGAATTAATGGGACGACCTGGAAACTATCAGGAAAAAACATCTAGCAATTGTTATGTACAAAGTTGTAAACAACAAATCTCCAGGTTATCTCATCAATCTTTTTGAAAAAAAGCAACAGTGGTTATGCGCTGCGTGAGAGTGAAAGTAGACTTATCCTCCCTAAATATAACACTGAATTTGCTAAAAGCAGTAGTTTTTCTTTTATTGGGGCAAAGATATGGAACAGCATCCCATATCACATCAGAACGGCTCCCACTCTCTCTGCTTTTAAAAAACAAATAAATAGCCCCGCTGTCATTTAAGTTCTGTATATATGTAGTATATCAGTGTATAGTGTATTTTAACCAGTGAATAACTTGTATTACCTTTCACACGGCTTTTCTGTAAGCAGTAGTTTTTCTTTACTGATGTAAATTCCGTGGGTAAATAAAGTTAATTCATTCATTCTCTCTCTCTCTCTCTCACGTTTCCCAAAATTTTTACTGCCGGATTTGAACATGTTCTAGCATGATTTGGTCGATGAAAATTTTGGCTGTTGTATGTTTTCAGCATGGAGATTCTTAAAACGCTTTAGTATGTTTTTGTCATCCCTTAAGTGGTGTTTTTATTACATTTTATTTTTTGAGCACTGTTCCCGTTTTTGCTTTGGGAACGTTCCCGTCATGGGACGATTGTTCCTATTTGAAGGGGTCCGTTTAGCATCAAAAGGAACAAACTGCTTTGAAGGGTCCTTTTAGCATCAAAAGGAACAAACTGCTCTGAAAAATAGGAACAAAGTGTTCATTTAGAGCTTAAAAGAACCTTTTGTTCCGCATTTTTAACATTGAAAGGAACGTTTTGTTCCTCAAATGAGTGATTTAGGAACAAGTGTTCCCTATGGTATTGTTCCTCTTTTAATCATGTTGGTCCTTTTTATGCAGTTGAGGAACAATTGTTCCTATTAATGCGTTCCCTTTTGGAGTAGCTGTTCCTTTATGCTGGTGTGAGGAACTTTCGTTCCCAAATGCTTACGTTCCTGTTTCTTGTAAAGGAACGGTTGTTCCTTTCTTTCGTCGTTCCTGCTTTGAAAAATTGGTTCCTTTTCGTTCCTTTGAGGAATAATTGTTCCCATTAATGGTTCCGTTTTGAATGAAATGTTCCTTTTTATGGGCACGTGGAACAGTTTGTTCCTAAACATCAGTTCCTATTTGTGCACAATGGTTCCTATTTAGAAAACGGCAGTTCCTTTGTGCATGTTGTTCAACAGAAACACTCTTCTCTTCTTGCCATCTATGTCAGTTTATTGCTTTTAAAATGATAAAACGTTTGGTGTATAGTTTTAAGCTGGAAAAAAAAAACTCGAAACACAGTCCATAACATATTTTAAAAGACATTTCGAGGCGCTTATTGACTTGTCCGGACAAGGTTGAACATAATCGCACCAACGTCACGTGTCACCTTAGATTTGCCTGAGCAAGCGGGGGCAAGTTGGGGCAAGTTGCACAATGCAGCCATTCTTTTTTCCCGTCGCCTTTGTAGTTTGTTCACAATTTATGCAAGTGGAACAAACTGTGTGAATCACGCAGACTGGTCAGAGATGAACAAGAAAGGCAAGGTTGACTGGTCGAAAATCGATGGCTCATCACCGAAACCGAAACGGCTTCACTTGGAAAAGGACGAAACAGATAGCTTGTATCACTGTCTAATACAAGTGTGTGATCACGATGGATTTAAAAGTCAACGCGGTTGCAGGAAACACGTGAACACCAAGCACAGTTGGTTCTTTTTCTTTGACGAAAAGCCCGTTGCAAGTACCAAAGAACTTGCCGATCACGATAAAGCGAGCGAAATCGCAAAAACCACCTGCCAGAGTATTGCCATTATTTTCGGTTTGCAGCCGAATTGGCGAATCATTCACGAAATGGTTGACTGGAAGTGGCGGTGGTTGCAAGAAAGATCGCGCAGCTCAGCAGATTGTCAAGAGGTGTTTCAAATTTCTCAAATTTTGCTGCGAAGACGAGGAGGAATTGAGTTTTGAAGTGCTGGACTTCAGCCTGTGTTCTCACAGTCTGTTATTCAAGGTTATCGATCACTTGCAGGACGAATGCAAGCTAGGACACGGTGGACGATTGGGCTACATTGATGCCATTTCTGAAATGATCGACTTCAGAAAAATAAATGGCGCCTCTGACGCAGTTCTCCGAAACTTGTCATCGACAGAATTGTGCCTGAAAAGAGCTCGCAAGACGGTGGCAAAGATGATGAGATTGCAGTGGACACAAGATCTAGACATTGAAACTCTGGATGTTAGAGGGCACTGGGCAACCCTGGAAGAACTGTTAGAAGTGGTGACGTTTCATTTGCCTCGTTACGAAAACACCGTGAAGACGTGCAAGACAAGTCCGGGTCAAGTCCACCCGTCGGACTTAACATTTGCCACGAAATTTGTAGCGGTGTATTTGTTCATCAAGGTGAAGGGGTCTCGCCCTATGACTTATCAGTACTTGACAGTCGACATGGTTAAGACAGCCAAGGAGAACGGGGGATTTATCGACCAGAAAAAGTTCAAGACTGCTGGCAAGTACGGATTTGACTCGTTGATTCTGACCGACGCAAGCATGCAGGTGCTCAATGGCTACATCGATTTCGTAAAACCATTGCTGAAACCCCAGTGCGAGTTCGTTCTGGTGACGAGAAATGGGGGCCAACACAGCAAATTGGGCGATGTCATGAGCAAACTAGTCTTTGACGCAATCGGAAAGTACATTCACCCGACGCGCTATAACCAAATCGTCGAAACGCAAAGCCTCAATCAGCTCACTAGCAAAGAGCAAAGGATTTTGTCGAAAGATCAGAAACACAGCTCAGTCGTCGCCAAAGTTCACTATCAAAAGCAGAGGTCGCGGGAAGTTGCTGCGAAGGCTCACGAGTGTCTGCAAAAGCTACGAGGTGCTAAAGGCTCCGAACTGGATAAGGAGGTGAATACGAGATTTCGCGATTCAACGTCAAGTTCTGCGGCACTGGCTGAAAGCGCAGATTCGAAAAGCGTAGTGCCCCCTGAGAGGAATGCCCCACCGACAAACCCATTGCGAATCCAAAGAAGTCAGCGCCGAGCGTTGAAATTTACAGCATACGAGGACGAGTTTCTCAAGGAAGGGATTGCTAAGCACGGATTTGGACAATGGACCGCTATTTTGAGAGATCCCGAGTACACGTTTCAAGAGGGCAGAACGGCAGACTCTCTAAAGAAAAGGGCTGGAATAAAAATGCCGCTCGGTTAGCAATTCAACTAGAGAGAATCAACAAATGCACACCAACTAAAATGCAGTGGAAACTGAACCATTTAATTATGAAAATTTGACTAACAGCTAGCTTGTTAACACACTGATCTACGGAATGCGTTTTATAAATGATCAAACTGTAATAAACTCTAATTTCTTGGACGCAAAAGCCCATTCTTGTAACTAGTTCTCACAGGTACATGTAGCGTTCTGATTGCCTAATTCTATTTACTTAATGTGGGAAAGTAGCAAACTACTGGAAACGACCACTCTACATTACGGCCTATCTTACGAGAAAAAAACTGCTTTTACTTTTGACTAGTAAAGTATCGAGTTAGAACGTTCTGGGATTTTTTGACTGCTCGTTGACTGCTGGATTGCCTCTTTCGCTTCTTCTTGTTGGTAGTGCTAGCTCGAAGTAGTGCAGCAGAAACTGCGGAGTCGTCGAAGTTTGAATGAGGCATAGACGCACCACTTGTGCTCGGAAGAGGAGTCATGAAAATACTCTCTACGTCTTCCGTCTCATCTACGCCATTACACTGATGAGTGATGAAAATACTCCCTTCCTCATCCGTCTCAGATACATGTTCCGGTATTCCTCGGTCTCCGAACTGAGGACAGGCCTAGGCAACACAGGCAGCCTTTCAGCAACGCTTGTGACCAGGTGCTGCTGCTCTTCCCTCAGCAGTCCAAGAGCGGTGCATACCTTGATTCGTTCTTGGACAGCCTCGGCGGTGTTGAAAGTGCCCAAGGACTTGTGATGTATTTTTAACTTGTCGCACAGGACCTTCATCCATTCTTTGACGTTAGTGCGAACCGTGGGATCGCTACTGCTTTGATACTTGTCGCAGCAGTGCTTCAGCTCGACCTCGGTAGCTCTTATCCAGGTGCCTTCGAACGCTCGACGAGCTTTCTCGCGTCGTTCTTGCTCTTTGAGTGCTACTTGTTCGTCGCAGTGCTTCTGCAGTTGTCTTTGAGTTTGACTTGGTGTCGCTGCGTCGGGGTCTTCTGGCAACAGTTCGGCAATCTCGCTGCTGACCCCCCTCTCTGTCAGGTAAGATCGTCTTGCCTTATGTAGTTCACGTCTCCGCCGATTCTCGTCCTCCTTCTCTCTGACGCGCGTGTGCAAGATGCTGGCAATTTGTCTATGTCGCAGGGAGCCTGTGGAAGATAGCCCAAGTGCTCTCCTCAAGTTACGAATGCACTGGTCGTCATCCGAGTCGACTGTATTGTCACTGCCAGCGTCAGCTGTTGTGCCTGTTGTCTCGCCTGTCTCGTCAAGAGTGTCAGTCCAGACGTCTGTGAGAGTCAGCGTTCGTAAAGCGTCCTTCTCCTCGTCTTTAAGAACGCCGTCATCGATGTGCTCTTCTCCAAGCTGCTGTCGGAGCTTTCTTCTTGGTCCGTCGTCGGACGCGCTTTCGTCGAGGCCCACACAACACAATCCATGGAGTGTTTTCTGAGCCACTCTGCTGCTTTCTTCCTTGGGTTTGGCAAACTCTTGAAGACGTAGTTCTTCAGCCTACGGTCCATTGCTGCTTGGTCCTCTGGCCCGAATTCAAGTTTCTGTTGCGCTGTTAAAAGCATCGGACAACGGTTAATGAATGACTTAGCTGTTTGATACTTGATGTCACAGGCTGTGTAACCGCCCTGCGTTAGGATTTTCCAATCGTCTATATCTAGTGTGGAAGGACTCGCTTCGTCCACGAAGATTACTTCTGTGAAGTGATTGATCATGGCCTTATTGAAGACGCGCTGTTTAGTGATAGTCGCTATGTTGCCATGATGTACCAGGCCTAGAATTGGTTGAAATAAACTCGTCTTTCCACTATTAGGGGCACCAATAAGGCAAGGAACTTTGTCTTTGTGTCTCTTTTGAGTGTGATTCAAGAGCCTCAAGCCTCAATTTCAGCTTCTGTGAGGCTGTTTTCCAAAATTTCTTTGAAATACTTCGGTTCTGGCTCTCTGGTTGGATCGTACGAACTAAATGCACGTGGTGTAACATGACCAATGTCCTTGTCCGCGATCACATTCTCCAGGAAGCGACGCTCCTTGATTGACCAGCACTTGCCGTCGTTTACCTCAATCAAATTATAATCTACACAAAGTGGTCGAATGACCTGGCAGTGCGGGTTGGCTAGGATATCGATGACTTTCTTCATGTCCTTTAGGAGTCGCGCCTTGAAAGACTCGTTCGCCGCCAAACTATTAACGAACGCCTCCACCTCGCACTTATAGGAATAGGTGTACTTTGCCTTGTCGCATTTCTTGTACACTTTTCCACCGTACAAAGCGTAGCCCAGCCTTTTCATTGCGATGCCAATGTCATTAACAAGCACTGTTAGTTTATCGGACAATCTTGCCTGTTCGTTGACGATTTCATTCTCTCTTGGAACAGCCGAGCCGTCTAATTGGAAGCCGAACTGGTCGATGACCAGTTTTACATCTTCAAGTTTTCTCAAAGCCCACGAAAGACTGGAAGAGAACGATGGATCGATCAGAAAGATCCGGACTACGTTCTCCGTGCCGCATTGGTCGAGATCCACTGAATCGGCGTCCCCCACGAAACTTTCAAATTCATCACGAAAGCAATAGTTGTAAGACGAACTCACTAGGTCCTCCATAAACGGGTTCTTGTGGTCTTTAAGGACTTTGAACAGCTCTTTCATCGCTCCAGTCTCTTTACCCTCGTGGCAGGGGACCTAAAATCGAGAAATATTTAACAAGTTGAATCCGGTTCTTTCATAATAACCAGCATTCGGCTGGTGAACAAGTGATCAGTAATTTTCGGTACCGAGGAAATTCAACGTTAGTGTACTTTGAAATTCCAGGCTAAATAAAAGTTGTTGAATCTAACCGTTGAAATTATCTTGGGCAGTTACACGTTTACTGTAAAGCCTGCGTTAGGTAGTAAAAGAGTTATTACACTTTATCACTGATTAGTGTTACTTATGTCAATTTTACGATTGGAATAAAGTTGTTACCTGATTTGCGAAGACATCCACGTTGCACTCCAGGAGGGCTCGGTGGATAACAAGAGGACTACACGGTGCACCATTTGGCGTGGTCAGAGCGATCCAATAACTCACACATGGGCACAGCTTCTGATTTATGATTTTGGCGTGACTTGCAACCCATTCTTGGCTTGTTGAATTGCCGTATTGACTCGAATCCGGAAATTCGTCTGCATCATCGCTCCCCTCTTCCTCGACATGCGCCTTTCTCCTGCTTCGTTCTTTCTTTAGACTTTGCGAGCTAATGGCGCTGAAAAAGAATGCGACATTCTTCATGCCTGCGAAATAGACGAAACAAGCTATATTATTCACCGAATCTGCATCAATTAATTCCACCCAAACAACGACAGAAAAGCTCGAAATTTTAAACAGCACACACATAAACAAACCTTGCAGAGCTTTATCACAGGCATCACTAGTTCGACACACGCCATTCCACGCATTTTCAAAACCTTCTTCCTGAACCTTGCAAGCAGACTTTGCACTGATAATACTACATTTTCCCAAAACTACGGGGCTCAAGTAGCACAACGCAGCGCTTTTTATCGTCCGGCCGTTTAGTTGACGGCATGGATAACGAGCCCTCTGCATCTTGAACGACAATGTAAGCCCTAAAACGTGTTTTTCTTTTATAGAGAGAAGACTTGTGAAGTTCCCAGGAATAATTATACCACACAAAATGCAATCAACAGAAGACCTAGTTGTTTGTTTTAAATGGCCAATTGTGACACGCTGTCAGTTCGCAGGTGCTCTCCAGTGAAATTTCTAGACGACTTTTCTTGCTACGTAATTTTCATGTCAATGCCATTTTTCGTCGCACTGGTCAGCTATGAACAGCTCTTTCACAGCGAACAATAAAGTAAGTAACAAAGGAACAGTGACATTTTTAATCAGCCAATTGTGACACGCAATCAGTTCTCAGACTTTTTACAGCTACTTTTGTAGACGAATTTTCTCATCCGTTACTTTCCCGAATTTAATTTTTGCTATTAATATTTGAGCTGGTCAGCAATCAACAGCTATTTTACACCAAATAACAAACTCGATTAACAAGCCACAATGACGGTAAATTCGTTTGAGAGGAATTTAATTTGTGCAAAATAAGAACAAAGTGTTCATTTCGAGCTAAAAAGGAATCTTTGTTCCGAAATGAGTCGCTGAGGAACAAATGTTCCCATTGGTATTGTTCCTCTTTTTATCATTTTGGTCCGTTTTATTCATTTGAGGAACAATTGTTCTCATTCACGAGTTCCGTTTTGAATGAAATGTTCCTTTTTATTGACACGCGGAACAATTTGTTCCTAACAAGTAGTTCCCATTGATGTAAAATGGTTCCTATTAAGAAAATGACAGTTCCTTTGTACACGTTCTTGAACAGAACCACTCTTCTTTTCTTGCCATCTATGTTTTCATCGCTTTTTAATTGCATGGCGAAACGTTGGTTGTAGTGTTTTAAGTTTGACTCAACACGAAACAGAGTCAATAGCAGATTCTAACAGACTTTTCGAGGCGCTTTTTGACTTGTCAGGGCAAGGTAAGTTTGAACACCATCACACCAACGCCATACTAATGCCAACTTGGGTTTGTAAATTAACTCAAGAATAATGAAGAATGGCAAGCAGAGGCATACCTCAGTAAATTTAAACTTGCACAATGCAACCATTGTTGTAGGTATGCACAGGTTTGCCCGGGCAGGCCCGAACCCATTTGGGATGTAACTCTCTACTATGAATTTGAGTACAATGGTAATAAGCTCGGGCAAGTAGGAACGAGTGCTGACGAGCTCCAAATTAAATTATGGCTCTATTGTTTGCCAATGGGTGTGATTGTTTCGTCGGTTTTTGCTAAGCGGTGCAAACAGACGTCTGTTGGCTAAATCAGTTCCTCTTTTTCAAGAATGAACAAGAAGGTCAAAGTCGATTGGTCTACAATTGATGGTGCATCGCCAAAACCAAAACGGCTTCACTTAGAAAAAGAAGATATGGACAGCTTGTACCACTGTCCAATTCAAGTATGCGAACACGAAGGATTTCAAAGTCAGCGTGGATGCAGGAAACATGTCAATTCTAAGCACAGCTGGTTCTTTTATTTTGACGAAAAACCCGACCTGACAGAACTTCAACATTCATTGCAAGTGCAGGACACTAAGTTATCAGAGTCCACTACAAATGACTGTCAATCAAGCCGAAGGCCAAAACATGGTGTCATAGTTGTTCCTTCATTTTCAATCTCCGGCCAAATTGGCGAAGCATTCGCGAAATGGTTGACTGATAGTGGTGGGGGTTGCAAGAAAGATTGCACAGCTCAACAAATAGTGAAGAGAAGCTTTAAATTTCTGAAATTTTGTTGTGAAGACGAGGAAGAGTTGGCGTTTGAAGTAATAGACTACAGTCTGTGCTCGCCAAATCTCTTGTTCAAGTTCATAGACTACTTGCAAGACGAGTGCAAACTCGGACATGGTGGGCGATTGGGCTACATAGACGCAATTTCCGAACTAATGGACTTTAGAAAAATCAATGGGGCATCCGACGCAGTTCTGCGAAACCTATCTGCTACTGAGTTGTACCTTAAGAGAGCTCGAAAGACAGTAGCAAAAATGATGAGATTGCAGTGGACCCGAGAGCTGGACATCGACACATTAGAAGCCCGAGGTCACTGGGCGACAATGGAGGAATTGGTGCAAGTAGTGACATTTCACTTGCCACGTTACGGAAACATCGTAAAGACTTGCAAGAGCAATCCAGGTCAAGTGAACCCAACCGACTTAACATTTGCCACGAGATTTGTGTCGGTGTACTTGTTCATTAAAGTGAAGGGGTCGCGTCCTATGACTTATCAGCACTTGACAGTCGACATGGTTAGGGCAGCGAAGGAGAACGGGGGATTTATTGACCAGAAAAAGTTCAAGACTGCCAGCAAATACGGATTTGATTCCTTGATTCTAACCGATTCAAGCATGCAGGTGCTCGATAGCCACATCAATTTGGTGAGGCCATTGCTAAAACCGCAGTGTGAGTTCGTTCTTGTTACGAGAAATGGAGGCCAACACAGCAAATTGGGCGACGTCATGAGTAAACTAGTTTTTGACGCAATCGGAAAGTACATTCATCCGACGCGTTATCGTCAAATCGTCGAGACGCAAAACCTCAATCAGCTCACTAGCAAAGAACAAAGGATTTTGTCGGAAGATCAGAAACACAGCTCGGCCGTAGCCAAAGTTCACTATCAAAAGCAAAGGTCGCGCGAAGTTGCTGTGAAGGCTCAAGAGTGTCTGCAAAAGCTACAGGGCACCAAAGGCTCTGAGGTGGATAAGGAGGTGAGCGCGAGATTTAGCGATACAACTTCAAGTCTTGCAGCACTGGCTGAAAGTACAGAATCGAAAAGCGTGCCCCCTAAGAGGAATACCCCACCTGCAAACCAATTGCGAATCCAAAGAAGTCATCGTCGGGTATTGAAATTTACGGCGGATGAGGACGATTTTCTCGAGAAAGGCATAGATAGATACGGATTTGGCCAGTGGACAGCAATTTTAAGAGATCCAGATTTTCAATTTCAGGATGGAAGAATGGCTGACTCTTTAAAGAAAAGGGCGGAACTGAAATTTGTTTCCCGATTGTGATAACCCGAACTTGCAATCTTCTCGTTTGGGGTTCTGTTTATTTCTTTATCGCTTTTGTGATGCTAGCGCAGGTTGAAGGGTGAAATCAGGCAATAAATGTAGCTCAAACAACGTCTCAGAACTAATTTTATTCAGCCATACTAATTTTAAACTTGAACTGTCATTTTAGAGGCATTTTAATCAAGAGTGAAAGTAAACGTCATTGACAAGACAATGTCTTAGTTCAGCTGCGTTGAGAACACAAAAAAGGCCACGTCAGTTGACTCAATGCCTTTTAAACTACTCTTTTGTGCAATCCTGTGAGCTGAAAATCTGGTTACTCGTGTCTGTCCCTTTGATAACTGGCTTCGCGAGAGTCGACGTCTCTTTGATGGTCTGCCTGGTGGGGGCAGCGGCAACACTGGCGATGGACAAACATTGGCACTGACATAACTCGAAGGCACGTAAGAAGGCGTCTTAGGCGTTGGAGCCAATTCTTGGTCGTCGTATTCGACAGATTCCTGGCTTGTCGGTGGACTGAACATTGCTTGTGGCTCGTTGGTGGACGGAACGTAAGAGGGGGTTTTCGGAGTGAGGAATAATGGGCAGTCGTCGTTGTCCATTTCAGGTGAAGTGATCACGGGTGGGTCACTGTTTCGGTCGTTGAAACAGTGCATACGTTGATGATCATTGGTAACGGAGAATAAACGTCACGCACGCAATTCACGCAGGCCCGCTCTACCAATCCACGCTCTAAACACCGTTTCTTCCTTTCCTCCACGGCCATCTGCAAGCCCAGCGTGCCTTGTTGCTGGTGGAATGCCCGCAATTTGTCGCTGTCGATTTCCAACAAACTCTTTAGTACGGCACACATTTCGGCGTCTTTGGTTTTTTCAAGCCGCCAGTTACACTCAGCCATCTCCTTTTCCTTGTTTTCGAGCCATGAATTGGAGAACGCTCGTCTAACTTTTTCTTGATCCTCTCGCCGTTTTTGCGCTTCCAGGCGCTCATTCCTGTCACGGATGGCCTGTTGTTGTTTTTGATCCAGGCTAGGTGGAAGTGGACAGTCGGGATCGGTGATCAGGTGGTCTGCCTGTGACTCGCTAACTACCGCCAAGTCAACTAGATGTCTTCGCTGCGCCGCCAGCCGTTGGTCCCGCCTGGCCCTCGTCAATCGCTTACTCTCCTTGCGACGAGCTTCGGCGTTTCTCAGTAGCATGGACAGCTGCCTGTGTCGGATCCCATCTGGTATTGCCTTAGCAACCTCGTAACGTAGCTTCATCAAATCACCATCGTGGTCATCAGAGCTGTCATCTGTGGTGTTTTCTTCGTTCTCTGATGAGGCGTGGACTGTCTGAATCTCATCTTCCATGCACTTTGGTTGAGAAGAGCTTGGTACTTCATGTAGGTGTTCGTCGTTTAAAGAGACAGCCAGGATTCTTTGAACATCTTCGCCTGCCAAACCATCATCTTCGGAGATCTGTGTTGTCAGCGTGCTACTTGGCATGGAATCAGCGGCGATCAAGCTTTGGGCCCAGACAATGCAGTCCATAGCGTGCTCTCGCAGCCATTTGTTCGCCTCCAGCTCCACGTGGGGTAGACTGCAGAAGAAATATTTGTGAAGCCTCCGGTTCATGGCATCATTGTGTTCAGGGCCGAAATCCATTTCTTGCTGACAGGTTATGTACATGCTAGCACGACAGTGGAACCCTTCTGCTTTTTTCCACTTAACATCGTGAGAAGTGAATCCGCCTTGGCATATGATCTTCCAATCATCGACGTCCAGGAGATCGCGATGTGCCTCGTCCAGAAAGATCACCTCAGTTGAGCTATCTATCATGGCTTTGTTAAAGCTTTTCTGTTTGGTGACACGGGCTATACGACGGAGGGGAATAATCTGAAAAACTGGACTGAACAGGCTTGTCTTTCCACTGTCGGAAGCCCCAATAGCACATGGAACGGGTCTTTTATGTTCTTTCGGACGAAAGAGAGCCAAGAAGTCAGCACAAAACTTCTTTATCTGCTCTTCGGGGAGGCTATTCTCAAGTATTTGCTGGAAGTAGTTAGGGTCTGGATCTGTTGTCTTGCTGTAATGAACGTAAGCCCGTGGAGAAGTAAGATCTCGCTGCGAAAAAAACAAAACAAAACAAAACAAAAGAAAAGAAAAACCAAGCTTTTGTTTAAAGTTGAGATGAAACGTGAAGAAACCGTACACCTAAAACAATTTTTGATCGTCATGGCACGGTTTTAGTGACAGCCCATCATCAACAACCATGGGCACGTAAAGTTATAAGAACTTGTATATGCATTTTACGCAAACACGATATCAAGAAATCTGGATGGAAGGCCTATATGAATCAGAACAGACGACTTTCCCGCTCAGAGCCTTAGTTAAAACGCAAAATTTTAATTATTCTCACCTGGGATTCTGGGATGATTCCCTGTGAAAACGATCCTGCCGAAAAAGACCATAACCAGCCACCCTGTACTTCGACTAAGTCCCGGTCAATTTTTATTTGGCCGATGAGACAGCTTTCGGGCTCGCTCAACAGAAGAAGAACAAGTTGAAAATGTTGGACAAGCCTGTCTTTAAAACATTGATTCCCCATAAGGTTCAGCAGAAACGTCTTCATGGAACAAAGGACTTTGAAGGTGAATTGAGATTCGGGCACTTTCTTATAGACGTCTCCACGGTGAACTCTGAACTCAAGCTTTTTCATCGCAGCGTCAATGTCGTAGCACAGAACTGTGATCGGAGAGGACAATGGCTTGTTTGGCGTGCTGGATAGCGTGGTGCTGGTGGTTTCCTGTGCGTTAACGTGAAGGCCAAAACAGTCGAATTTTAAGCCACCCCGGCGTAATTCTTGCGCAGATGCGGCCATCATGGGGTTGAAGTCGGAGCTTAGCACTCGTAGACGAACTACATTTTCCGTTGCCGATATCTCTTGAGAATCGACTTGCTCGTCATCACTGACTTCCATCTCGTCTTGAAGGGCCCTGCATAAGGTAACAATGGTTTCATTCATCGTCAGTCTCGTACGAGGACGGGTGTTTCAATTCAATTAAGAAAATGCACACTTAATTTCTGCCATTTACTGTAGAGAGTTTGGCAAACACAATATTTTATTGCAAAATGGTAATACACGGAGTCGCGATTTAATAATAAACAAGCACGAAAATTCATTATATTTGAACTTAGTTGTGTTAAAAGCATAAGCTCCAGGTTGCTTCATCATACGGAGCGTTTTGAGTACAACTCATTTGTATCCATCAGCTACTGATGCTAATCACATCGCGCTCCTTTGTTTCTGTATTTGATGTTTTGTCTCCTGAATTTGAAACCACGAATTCATTTGCTTGAGATCTTCAAGTAAAACAGCAAGACGATATCTGATAGCTTCAAGTGTTAATTGCGCTGATTCTTGATTGAAATATGCAGCGATTCACTGTAAATTAAGTGTCAACTTCGTTGAATGATTAGGTTGATATATTTTACTTGGTGGTTGAAACAATGCATTGCGACGGAAAGTATTCACAAATGTGAGGAGCAAGAAAACGGTTGATTACTTACCTCAGGCAATGTTGATACGATGCTTCAACAAAACCGATCAAACAAGGGTTTTTGGGATCCTTGAGGACCTGGCAAAGCTGGTTTAGGGCGTAAGAATTTTTTTCCTTGACGCTCTCGAGAGTTAGAACTCGAGGCCACACTTACCAAGGGCGCGTTGAATCTTAAATGGGTTCATTGCCGAGCCGTTGGGTGTTTGGCACGCCATCCAGTAAGAAATGGGTGGAAAAACTTGTTTCCCCGGTGCAGAAATCTGCGAAGGATTGATTGCAGATTCTTCATTGGAGTCGTCGCTCTCTCTAGGTTCAGTGCAAGGGTTTGCCTTTTTCTTTTTGCTGCCAAGTTGTGATGTGCTTATCGCGGAAAAGAAAAAGCAAACCTCGCTCAGTTTCGACAAAGTTAAGTCGCATTCATCTCTCTTTTCGCAGATCCACTTCCAGGCTCGTTCAATTTCGCTATCATTTACTCTCCACACACACTTAAAAGCCACAACACAGCACGTATTCTCAATTGCATCGATGATGTGGCATTCCGCTTTATCGCGTATCGCTTTACTGTTGAGTTGTGAGCAAGGCTTGCTCATTTTTCCTTGCTAAGAGAACTTAGAGAAATGCGATTTCTTCAGGCTTTTCAGCGCTTAAATACTCTGTCAGTACAATGACACACCAAGGGAATAAAGAAAACCTGTTTCATTGGCCGATTTAACTAATTTATTATAGCGTGAATTAGCCTCACCCCTTCTAAAATATTCTGTACAAATACGCCACACACGCTAAAATCGGTACTACCTTTGATACAGGGATAAGCCGCACAGTAGATGCAATAGCTATGTGCAGAGCTTGAAAGCTTTTGTTTCCTTAATTTATTCAGTTCATATCCGTAGAACACGTTAAAATTGTTATAACTTTCACTTGTTAACTTAAACAGGAAAGTTCTTCTAATTGTCTCACATCTTTCGGTGTGATGTTCAAGCGCAGAACTATTGTTGCGTGTAGGGTGTATATGGCCTGAATAACGTTAATACGAAACTGGTACATAGACCCGATGCTTAGTTTCTCTCGGTTTTGAGAAGTGTATGCCGTAATAAGCGTATACTACGGGTATAAGTTCAATACTAATGACTCTGTTGTATACTTTCATTCTGTGGTTGGAATGTACATCGAGTTTACCGGATACTGCGGGTATGCCTTGAATACTAATGACTCTGTTGAAGACTTTCATTCGGTTCTTGGGGTGTACATTGAGTTTACCGGATACTGCGTGTATCGCTTGAAAAATAATAATAATAAAATAATAATAATAATAATAATAATAAATAATAATAATAATAATAATAATAATAATAATAATAATATTAATAAATAATAATAATAATAATAATAATAATAATTATTATTATTATTATTATTCAAGCGATACCCGCAGTACCCGGTAAACTCGATGTACACTCCAACAACCAAATGAAAGCCTACAACAGAGTCATTGGAATTCAAGCCATACCCGCAGTACTCGGTAAAGTCGATGTACACTCCAACAACCGAATGTAAGTCTACAACAGAGTCATTAGTATTCAACTCATGCCCGTAGTATACGCTTAGTCCGCTATACACTCCTAAAAACCAAGAGAAACTAAGCATCGGGTCTATGTACCAGTTCCGTATTAATGTTATACAGGCCATATACGCCCTGCACGCTAAAATAGTTATACGCTTGAACATCACAGCGAAAGATGTGAGACAATTAGTAGAACTTCCTGTTCACCTCAACAAGTGAAGGTTATAACGATTTTAACGTTTGCTAAGGGTATGAGCTGAATAAATTAAGGAAACAAATGAACAAAGCTTTTGAGTGCTCCTCACGGTAGTTAAAGGGAATAACAATTTTGGCGTATCCTACGCGCATGAACAAAGTGCATAAAAATGTTATTCTATTGTCCCTCCTCGTCTATATTCCTTAAGTTTCTCTACTATAATCAAGCGGGTATAACGTAAACAATGTATTTTAAGAGAACAAAAAATTCGAAAGAAGACAGGAACCAAGAAATATGGAATATTGGGATGAAAAGTTAAAGTCAGATGTTTTTAGATGTTAAGTTGTGTTTACTCCATGAATTCAACCAGCAGTCAAGTCTTGATACAACTTTTGTTTTATGTAAAACATCTTTTCAGCGCATACGGAAAAGATGGATTTCTCGGATTTCTCGCAGACATGAAACTTGAGTTACTATTTGGCGTGAGATGTTTAAGTCAGATGTTTTAGCTGTTCAGTTCTTGATTTGTTATGAGTGCGGAAAAGTCGGATTTCACGGAAACATCAATTTTTAATGTCCGTTTAGTTTTTCTGTAAGTACGCTCAAAAGGAACAAGGAAGTTTGGGAAACGATCTCTCTTCCCTCTCTCTTCTCTTTCTTCTCTCTCTCTCTCTCTCTCTTTTGTGAGTGGATCTAGTCCGGGACCTGGCATGGAAATTTCGGCGAGGTTTGACTTGTAAATAACGCAATCAGTGTAATATTTTGTCACCAGGACCAGGTGGCTCGACACGGTTCTAAAAAATTTCTGAAATGGAAATTGGCGGACTTTCACACTGGTGGTATACAAGACTTTCCCATAATTCCTTTGGGTTACAAACGCTAAAATGACAGACCAATGAGAACAATTGACATCAAACGCCTTATCCACGTCGCGCTAAAGAAGTGAACAGAAAATTGTGGAACAGATGATAAGAAGTGGAGTCGAAGTTTGCTGGCAATGTAGACTTTTAGCTTAAAGAGAAATTTTTTTGTCTTAAAATTTTCAAGGCAAAGTTGCTTATTTTACGGTGTTGTCCGAGGGCATATTTGGTTTTGTAACAGAATAAAAGGCCATATTCAATGAAAACTAGGAGTTTTGGCCAGTTTAGAGGGTGATAAAGCCTAAACAACTGATCATTTGGCAATAATAATGGTTCATTTTAAACATAGTCCGGGATTTGAGAAAATTGTGGGTTTTCAAGGCAGGGTGCAAACATGCACCATATTTGGTCAAGCTGTTGGAAAAGAGTTAAGAAGCTTTGTTGTTGTCCACGGATTGTGGTCACGGAGATCCTGCAGAGATGCGAGCGGCGGTCAAACAATTGTTTAACGCAACCTACGCCGAAGAAAAGTTTTGCGATACAGGAAAGTGGAGTTCCTCTGGACACAAAGAACGCAAATGAAAAATTTGTATTTTCTGCTGGGAAAGAATATGCGGCTTCAACGAAGGAAATGTGTGTACTGAAATGTTTTAGTAGGTTTGAAATGCATTTTTACATCCAGTATAGACTCGTTTGCGAATCGTTCGCCTTCGAAAACGTTTGTGTCAAGGAACATAGTTTCAGTGTATGATATTTTCAGCCGTAAACGTGATAGTTTGGTTGTGGTTATTAGCTTAGTTATTAGTTATAAATTCCCGAGAATATTGTGTATTTTCCAGACAAGTTGTTTTTGTGGGCTTCGGTTGAGAATCTCTTTTTATTCCACCGCAATTAAGATACTGACAAAAGCGACTGCCATCTGGGTACCACTTGGTTGTCACTGTCTTCTCCCTGATAAAGCCATGCTAGGCATAAAGAGCTCAAAACAATCCCGCAAAAGATCTCGTCCCCGAGGTTGCGACCAGTCTGTGTTCAAACCAGGAGCTGGTTCACACACAATCTTAACAGCCCACGCGGTATAATTGTCTTTATCAAAGACCAAATGGTCTAAAACTTGAAATCGATACGGCGGAGTTTGATGCGGTGGGTATTGCTTCAGATTTCGGGCCTTTAGAAGACTTCTTTTGAAATGAAAAATGCTTAGAAAAAACCATGCACGGACGCAGTAGTTATTCGTAATTTATTTTTCACAATATTTGCATGTCTGGCGTGTAGGCGTGATTGTGTTTTCCATCACTGGTTGACAGTTCCTTTGTGAAACTGAATCAAAAAGGTTGCTGATTGATGTATTACTGTGCCGATGTTGTTGTAATCTGATATAAATTCAAATCTTAGCCTTTTAGCACAGAGAAATTTTTTAATTTTCAAATATGTTATATTTATAAACGTAATGAATACATTACCGAAATAAAAAGTTTTTCAAATGGATCATAAACTATCTTATTTCAATTTGAAAATTCAAAATTCGCGTTTTTTTGCGTATGGGCCAATGAGATCCCCCAGATTTAATTTGATTAGAGTAATTCGCGATGGAAAATAACTGCCGCTATTTCCGCAACCTATTGTTCTTTTGCCTACTTTTTACACGAACCATTTGGTATTTCTGTTATACATGTTCAAAATGAGTTTCAATAATTGTACTGAACACAAAAAAGTATTTCGATTTTTTGTTGGTAACGCTCTTGGTAAAGGAGGTGAGATAAAAGAGTAATAACTAGTTCTTGGATTTGTGGCAAAGCCAGTCTTACGATTTCTCAATAGAAACTCATCCAAAGCCAAGTGAAAGGTTCTGAACAATGACCACACCTACCAAATCAGTGAGAATTATATTTACTTTAGGCATACTAGTTTAACAAGGCTTATAGTAATTTGGGACGGACCATTATTAAAGTGACGGGGGGGGGGGAACGAAAAAAATATTTATGCAGGGGGAGGGGGTGACTGAAATAAAAATCATGCAAAGAAGAAGTGAAGAAAAAAAATTCCTGCAGAGTGAATTGCACTGTTGGGCTTACAAACTGTACCCGTCTGAATGGCAACTTGGCAGTTACTTATTTAAGTTATACAGCAGTTTTAATTTCTTGGTCCTGATGGAATCCCAATTCACTTGGTTTTCTCTACAATTAGGAAAACGGGCATTGTTCCCTTTCATGGCTGATACATTTTGTGCGTAGCAACCTCATCATGGACACTGGTAGCCAAACATCCTTGCAGAAAAACCCTTATGGATAGCCATGGCTATAAACAGCCATCCAGCTTGATTCGTTCTCATTTAAGCAAGCACTTAGTGTTTTAAAAGCCTCGAGATATATGATTCACAACTAATGCGTTAAGTATGGACTATTTCAATCTATTTTTTTAATCTTTTTTAGGTTTTTGGCAAAGTAAACGACGCATTATCATTCATGTTTAATCAATACATTAAATTTATCGCCAGAAAATCGTGAAAAACGCACAAAACTGCTTTATTTTTGCAAAATTGTCTCAGACCCCTCTACTTGAAAAGGCCCTTCCGTCCCATATTTGCTACAGGACCGTCACTCACAGAACCCTAGTTTAAACCTTGACTCACTGCATGCCAAGAATGCATTTTATTACCATGGTAATGAAGCAATAAAATTGATATTTCCCTAAACCCCACTTTAGGCAATAGCACTTGGATGTGTCTGATACTTGGTTATGTTTTTCCCGTGTATGATTTTGAGAGGAAAGCAAAATGACTGTGTGAAAGCTACAAATATTTGTTTGAACTTGAAGCCTGTTCCAGGCATTCAGATTGTGGTGAGTGTAAAGATTATGATTCGCCAAAAAAAAAAAACAACAACAACAACAACAACAACAAATCGAACAGGGTACTTGCCCCGGAAAAAGAAATCCTTCAGAGAAAGTGGACGTGAAAAAAATCCTTGCAAGCTGAAAAAGTCCCTTCCCCCCCAGCACTTTTCTAATGGTCTGTCCCATAAATCAAAGGGAGTCCTTTCTCCGTCCTACGTATCATGGTCAGTTTCCTATCTTTCATTTCATTAAAGTGCTACTGAACCGAATAATAATTCAGCATAAAGTGGGAGTAAATTATTAGTTCGATATCTCATTGACCGGTTAAATACGTTTTAACGTAGGGAAACCACTTTTGTTGGCGAACAAGGCGAACAAGGCCAAGTTGCTGTTGTTAGTGCGACACGTCGATTCTTAATTAGATATGCATACGACGTCGTATGGTTTACACATGGAGCGCACGGGAATTGACAGCTTGCACATTTCCCTAGTCAGATGCAATGGTAAAGCGAGGAGGTAGGACATTGTGTGGTCAGTGGCTCAGGACAAATAAGCTGTACCAATCACATTTATAGTCCTGGTATTTCTGTGCCTGTAGTCTCAAAGATTAAGACAGTTAGGGTGTAATGGGTAACGTTTCTACAGACTCACAGGTCAGACATCAAACCCACTGATTACTGCGCGTTGTAAACTGTGCTAATGAAGCACCGGAGAAAGTGGAACCGAGCAGGCGATGTCTAGCACAACAAGCTGCATGACCGTAAAACATTAGGCGGAGATCGAAAGCGTCAAGTGTCAAATTCAGTCATTTAGTGCCTTATTTTTATTTATTTATTTTTTTGTTGTTGCAGTTTTCATAACAAGCAAATATTGTCTTCACTAGTTTAATCATTGCTTTTTAAAATGAGAAACATCGAAAATATGGAAATATTCGACAAGCTGACTCCCCTGCACTAAATGCACAGTTACCTGAATGTAGACAAGACTATCAAAATGTGGTGTCCCCCGGGGCTCTGTGTTAGGGCCACTTTTATTTCTTATACATATCAACGACATCTTCTCATCCTCTAACTTTCTTTCCTTCATCCTCTTTGCCGAAGACACCAATATATTTTTTCAACACAAAGATATCTTTCAACTAGCTAATATTTTAAACCGTGAACTCTCCATCTTCGCTACCTGGTTCAAAGTCAACAAGCTAACTTTACAACTTAGAAAAAGCAAGTTCATTGTATTTTATCCACCAGTAGATCAATCTTTCTATCTGTATGGTTCGGGACAATATTCAAAAAGTCGAATACACTAAGTTTTTAGGTATCATAATCCATCAAAACCTCTTATTGAGACCTCACAGTGATCTAGTCCAAAATTGTCAAATCTATAGGTATCATCATCAAATTAAGACGGTACTTCTCATCTGATATACTCTGTAACTGTATAACTCTCTAATACTCCCATATCTTCAATATTGCTAACAGTTTGGGCCTCTACATATCCATTACACCACCAACCCCTCTTCCCTCTCCAGAAGAAAGTTCTAAGAGTTATCACACATTCTCCACCTCGTGCACACTCGTATCCTCTTTCTAATAAGTTCCACTTACTTAACATTTTCAATATTTCTAAATATCAAGTCTCCTGCTATATATTTCTTCATATGCAAAAGGTCCTGCCTACCCCTCTCTCTTCCCTCTTTAGTCTTAACTCTAATTACCATCAGTATTTCACCAGACAAAGAGATAACCTCCACGTTAATCCTCTCAAATACTCTTTTTCCCTTCGGTCGCAAAGTCCACTCATCTGGAACAGTATCCTACTCTTGCTGCGTGACACTTTAACTTTTTTTACTCTGGCTTCCCGCGTCTCGCGGGTCGCCCGGGTCTAAAATTGTCGACGGTTCTTCTTTTTCTTCGTCGTCGAGTTTCATCCACAAAGCTCATATCCGGCGTTTCTGCGCAAGCGCTAACTATAGATAACAACTCACAACAGCAAGAATGATGCCTGTTGTCACGTATCGTAAAACGTCGATTCACCTTGTGTCTTTTGAAGTCTGAAAAACCAGTATGTTAAGAGAAGTGTCTATGCGAATGTTTGCGAGTTCAACGGCGAGAAGAAAGCTTTTAACCTGATCAAACTTAACTCCAGATGGACTGCCGTGTTTCCCCGTTGTTATGGAGAGCGATTGTAAATACGAAGTTTCTGGTAATTTCTAGAATGTTGAGTCACACAGTGTTTGTACCGGAACCTTCTCTTGTCACGCTACAGAACAATTTACAACATTCTACTGAATGATTTAATTACGATGTAATGCTACATAAATAGTTGTGTCAGAAGCTCCAACAAGGTTTTAGAATATTAATTAGTTGTATATAAGGATTCCGCTAGAAAGCAGTTATTGTTGGTTGTGGTGGCAGGGCGCAAGCATTCCCCAATAACTGATATACTGGCTATAACCATTAAAATCCAAGCTACTGTGGACTACTATAAAGAAAGTGATCAAGAATGATGCTATATTCCAAGCTACTACAGAGTTCTACAAGAAGTGATTCAGTTGTGGATGTTCGTTGTGGACCGCAGCAGTCAGAAGATTAAATATAAAGTGAAGTGGAAGAGATTACACAGCTGAAAACTAGAATTGCCTGCTATGGTGGGTTGTTGTTGTCGGCAAAGACCGACTGGAGAAGCTATACCGACAGAATCATAGAGAGCCACTGAGGAACTTAATTTAAGGTCGAGTAGATTGAAAGGAGATTTCTCCGGAGACATCGACATTTCTTGTGGGTTTGTGTCAGTAGTTTTAGCAGTAGGCTTAAGCTAGTTTGATAGCAGATTGTATTGTTTAGAAATCGCTCCTTTATAACCAGGATTTCGTTACGTATCGTTAAATAAATAAGTTGTGTTTGTAGAAGAGTTTAGCAGTGTATCTTTTCTGTCGGTTGAACGATACCGTCCGCTCCATTGAGATGTACATTTTGTTCAATAACTCAAGTACACCCCTGAGACTTTGACAGGTAGTTTATTTACTATCTTCCCACAATATCTCAATTTCTGGACATTACTTTTTGAATCATAAGCGATTACTTTTTACCTGCGTGACATGAAAATGACCGCAGAAACGTTCGGCTTTCTTATGTTTCAAATAACCCTGGATTGACGTATTTGTAAACAGTTTCACTCTGTTGATTAGTTTTCTCCTCACATTTCACTGAGACCCCATGAACGTTTATGCGAAATAAAACTAGATCGTTCGATAAGCGCTTTCTTTCTCAAACAAATATCCATCGAAGCGAAAACAAGTGTGCTTAGTTTTTTTGGAATCAATACACTATTTTATCATATTACATTGCAAGGAACCTCTGTGGCCAAGAGGTCATTGTTCCTGCCTCTGACTCAGCTAACCCGGGCTCGATATCTATTAGTGGCATATATCGCGGGCTTGTTTTTCGTTTCTCTTTTTCTGCTTCTTTTTTACAAGTGTTATAATTATTGTTTTCAATGGTTGAGCTGTAAAGCAAGTTTGTCATTTTAGGATGATATATGTTGATAGGGGTCTAAAGAAATAGACTCCAACACAAGCTAAGCGCAATGCGTCCGATGTAAGAAAGACAGACTTCTCTCTATTCTTTTGTTTAGCGCTAAATTAGGGATACAATGCTATTTTTTGCAAGCCCGAGTTTAGGCTAATTGTAGCCTCTTGTCTAATTATAAACAAAAACTCAAAGATTATTTCCTAACAATGTAAGATATTCTTTCTTTTCTTCACTTTCTCTTTTTCAGTGAAACACCGCCTTTCCATCTCTTGATCCTATACTTTTATTTCATAATTTAATCAATAGTAAATCTTCATTCACTTTTCCACCTATGTCTACCTCAACCTACTGTATATACTTCGGTGGCTTGTTTTATATTTAACCCACTTATTTATTTAGTTACTTATGTATAATTCACATCTTGGTTTGTAACTCTCGCACCATTGACCTTTGCCATATAAGCCCCTGGTTTCGGCTTATCATTGTATTTCCTTCTGTTTTGTGCTGCTGGTTGTAAATAAACTTAATAAGCTGAGCGTGTTAATTAACAAAGCTTACTGTGTGAATAATATATGATATGAATTATATATGAACTGCGGAAATGAAATCAAATGAAGAATGATCCTCGCAGTTGTGAACGCAATTTATGCAATTGCGAAAAGAAGCCTGAATGTTCAGGCTTCTTTTCGCAATTGCATAAATTGCGTTCACAACTGCGAGGATCATTCTTCATTTGATTTCATTTCCGCAGTTCATATATGATTCATATCATATATCATTCACACTCATTTCTTTCACGGGATCATATGAACCCACAATTGACCTGCTCCCAACGTCAGTGGCTTCATAGCTCAGTTGGTTAGAGCATCGCACTGGTAATCGTGAGGTCACGGGTTCAAACCTCGTTGAAGTCCTCAATTTTTTTCAGGCTTCTTTTCGCAATTGCATAAATTGCGTTCACAACTGCGAGGATCATTCGTCATTTGATTTCATTTCCGCAGTTCATATATGATTCATATCATATATCATTCACACTCATTTCTTTCACGGGATTATATGAACCCACAATTGACCTGCTCCCAACGTCAGTAGTATAGGAGTTGGGGGTACGAGCACAGTTTTGTGCTCGTACCCAACCAACTCCTATACTACTTGCCATATGTTTTTTAAATTTCTGGTACCAGCACACTTTCCCACATGATTGAATCTATAGTTATTTAATTTGATGGAATCTATAGTTATTTAATTTGATGGAATCTATAGTTGTTTAATTTGATGGAATCTATAGTTGTTCTTTTTGAAATTCTCGGAAACATCACATGACCTCATTGGATGGAATAGTGACCATATGCATAACTGTTGATTCCATCTTTTGATAAATATCTTTTGTCATCAAAACAACTGAGTGATACTTTATTGATTTCATAACTGCCAAGTTGATGGTTCTGACTTCTGATTGTTTTCATTTTATGATACATATGTTTGTTAAAGAATAGTGTGTCTTTATAGTTTTCATGTTTGATTTTATTTTTGATGATGTTCTTCTTGATTCCTTTTGCTGTTTTCCTCCTTTTTGATTATCTTTAATATAGCTATACATCTTTGATTTCAATCCAACAAATTCACAAATAGGTACTCCAGCAGCCTCATCTTTGAATTTACTAATAACTTTTTTATTAACCTTATTGAAATATTGTGAGCTTTCAGGGTAGTCACTATTGTCAAATTTATCTTTGTCATTCCAGAAATCCCTATAGACATCTTCTGCTTCAATTTCATATGTCAAACGGTCTGTATCAGTGAAGAGCAGCTTGGCCTTATTACCGTACTTTTGTTTAATGTAATTATAATGGAAATCATACATTAGTGTCTTACTAAGATCTAGGATACACATTCCTATATATGCCGGCCTGTTTAAAGTTAGTGTTTCTTTGATCTTATGCACTGCAACTAGATTTTCATTGAAGATCTTACTGCTAACATAAGTGGGTTTACTGGCTAATTTCAATAGCTTCTTCTCATCAGTCACCAATCTGACATCTACTCTCTTTCTGAGATTCTCCATAGTTTTGCCAAATACACTGTTGTTCATTAACTTGAAAAAGTCTTTCTCAAAGGCATTTTTGGCATTAGTTCTCTTTTGTGTGTTGAAATCAATGTACTGTCTCAGCCAAGGGGATTGTTTGAACTCAAGCACCCTATGGATTTTTGTTATTTTCAAACCCAAGTCTGTGTATAATTGGAGGTTACTGTAATGCAGTACATACTTCTCTTTGCTGCTTAATGTTGGTATCAGTTTATTTACCAAACCAGTTGATATATTATATTTCTCAGCAATGCTTTTGCAGTAATCTGATAGCATGTCTCCAGTTACTTTCACCTTCTCTGGTCCAAGTGGGTAATCATTATGCAGATCATGTAACTCTTGGGGGTATTCCAGATCAACTTCAAGTATCAAACCCTTTGAACTGTCTTCTTTATACTTAGCCAGGTTAATCTGTTTTTCATTCATCCATCTGAATCCACCAGTTGGAAGGTATTGGCTCATTGCCCAACCATATAGATTGTTGGCATCAAGATACATGATGTACTTCGAGGGCGCCTTCTCATAATACTCTTTCATGTATTTATTATTTGCTTTACCGTATCGGTTGGCTATATAGCTGATACCACCACGCAGACCCTTTTCAATGAACTGGAACATATCAATGTCAGTCATCAATTCTAGTTTGATGTTGGTCATCTTCAGCATAGCATCCCAAGATAAACCGGGAGATGTGAAATAGTGACACGGGTCCAGTTTGTAGTACTCAAGGCATGTTTTCCTGAAGTTTTCAAATACATCAGCCAACAGAAGGACATCTGATTTAAGGTACAGATCATGATAATCACCCATATTTTTTAAAGAGAATGTATTCCAAACATTTTGAGCATGTGCATAATCTTCATCACTAATGTGTTGATCACTCAATATGCTATAAAATTCTTCTTTTGAAGGCAACATTTGGTTAAATTTATCGAAACTATCCATATAGTCATACGGGTGAACTCCTTTCTGCGCCATCAAATCGAGATCATTTCCCTTGAACTCTTGTGAGGTGTATTTTAAGGCTTCTTTGGGAAGATTGCTTACAAGTTTTTCCAAACTAGAGCTCATGAACTGGAAACTATCAAGAAAGGTCAAGTGATTACCAAGCATGAACGCCATATACTTCTCCATATTATTAGGTATAGCATTGATCGTCATTTGACACTTCTCGCCTTTCTTATTTGTATAGGTGTGTTTCTTGACAATGGCTCCTATCTCTTGCATAATAAAATGACTATCATAACCTCTTAGATTGTGAAATATAACAGGTATCTTTATTTCTTCTGGGTTAACTCTAAGTTTCAGGTTACATTCTTGATGAGCTGATCCTCTATACTGGCCAGTAATATGACAGTGATCTCGTACTCGAATATCTTTGTCAGTGTATTTTTTATCACAAATGTGACAAACTTTGGCTTTTTGGAATTCATCCTCATTATCTTTAGTCATTTTCAATGGTTTGTTGAATTCTTTTTTAACAATCTTCTTGCAATATGCAACTTCCTCCAACATAGCTTCCATGAATTTGTAAACAGCGTTTTCACTCCTGCATAATGCTGTTGGTTTGCTATATTTATCATCATAGCAAAAAACAACCTTGTAACCATATCCACAATCAGTGTGCTTCTGATAGGCTTCAGTGTATGATTTATCATTGTTGGATTGGCAGCCATGTATTTTCTCAGTGATAGCTTCAAAATCAGCATAGATCACAAATGGTACCTGTTGTTGTTTATGGAAATTGTTGAATTTAAGTATGTTGTTATCTTTGTTCGGCATTTTTATTGCTTGTGTGCCATTAACCAGCATACAGTTGTCCTTGTGATCATTTAGAACCCTTTCTGAGCTGAAACATTGTAGACAGTGCATGCAAAAGTGTTTTCTTTCTTTGTGCTTTGTTTGATTGTACATAAACTTGTTGAAATCATTGATCAGCACATAATGCTTGTTTTCATTTTCTGTTATGAGAAGCAGATTCAAACAGTCTGCATATTTCTCTTTTGAGACAAAAATTGGGTATGGTTGTTTGTCCTCATAACCAAAAACATTGATATTGATCTCATTTTGTTTTTCTATTTTGTTGTAATGTTTGGTTGTCACTGGAAATTCAATTCCATTGTAGTTTAAGTTGTCAACATATTTCTTGTCTACTTTTTTAATCCTCTACGGGTTTTTGTCTTGTGGATTCAAATGTCTGATGTGACACCATCGGAAGCATTCATTATCCTCATTTTTAATATTGATCAATCCCTTCACACTGTTTCTGAGTTCATTTGGTAGTTTAATGTAAGAGGAACCCTTCATTGGTTGATATTTTACTACATTGAGATGATGACTGTCAACAGATTCAATAGTCCAATCAGAACCTTCTGATACCCATTGAGCTATCTTATTCAATATTTCCTGCTTTGATAATTCAAGTGATTCTACAATTTCTTGATTATTTGTAATTATACCAGCTATACTGTTGAAATATGCTGTTTTAAACTCTAGACTTCCATCAGTCATTTTTCTGAATGTTACCTTCAGTGTTTCAACATATTTCAGTCCATTCATTTCAAAAAGTAATTTTTCAATATATTTTTCAATCACTTTTCTGGTGTTTTGTAGTTGTGCTAACGGGTCTTCGTTATCTTTTATACTAATTTCAAAAGACTTTGTGAATCCTTTGAGAGCTTTTTCTGTTTGTACAATCCTGGTTCTTGGTGCTGGAACAGGTCTATCCCTGAATTCCATTGGTGGAAGAATTATGTTGTCTTCATAATCTTGAACCATCTGTTTTACACTCCTTCGGGGTTTGTCTCTAAATTCCATTGGTGGAGGAATGGTATCATCAACTATAACAACCTTTGGTTTCTTCTGCTTCTTCAACAGTAAATTGATGAGCTCGGATTTGCTCAGTTTTTTTTAGACTTTTCTTATCCATACTGTTGGGTGAGATAAAATTTTCCATTTATATATTATCTACAGGGTTTATCCTTAAGTCTTTGTATTGCGTTTTAAATGGTCTAGAATTCAAGTGAACCAAATAATGGTTCCTTTGAACTGTATTTCCTATTTTGGATAATTAATCTTTATCACTCTTGATGCATTATCTCCACGTGCTCCATTCATTGCAAAATTGATGTATCTCTCATCAATAGCTGACATCATATTATTAAAATGCTTTTTTGATTTCAAGTGGCACCACTTTCCTGCAAGTGTGTAGTTATGTCCATTCATACAGACATCACAACACCACTCTTTTTTAAGCATACATTTAGTCTTATTTTTTCTTCTTTCATCATCAGTCAGAACTCTTGGTCTTCCACGACCTCTTTTAACATTTTGATTTTCCATATATATTATAACTATAGATTTGTTTTTAAATGTTTTTTTATATAGCCAGAAATAATATCTTCTTCATTTTGACAAGTATGTTTTGCTCTCTTCCATATGCTTGGTTATTTCATAAATTAAATATTCAAAACAATTGCTCATGATGTATTTGCACTTGTTTTTCTCATACATTTGCTTCATATTTATTTGTTTATCAGTTACTTTATACACACCAGTTGGGCTTTTAAATTCAAGACACAGAGCATTGTATTTTCTTGTGGGATTCAACAGCATTAAATCACACTGACCAGCCATATATCCATTGTTATAACTTTTGATTCTCATATTTGCACTGATTTGATTTTCACCTAAACCGGCTATCATTAATGCATCATCATATTTCTTTCTAATGAATGAAACAATCTTATAATGCAGATCGTTTTCACTTTCAATCAATATCATATTATTGTTTTTGTTGTTGAATTGCTTGTAATATCCTTGTTTTCTGATTGATGGTAATACTTTTGATGTAACCCAATGTTTGAATTTTACAGCTTCTTGTTTTTTAGAAGATAATATTAGTGAATAAAATCCTGATTCATTTATAAAAAAACATTTGAAAGTTTTTTCAATGATCTCAGCACGAGGTACCGTTTTGTTACATCGTGAATCAGTAGCCTCAGCACGAGGTACCGTTTTGTTACATCGTGAATTTATGATTATTTTGTGGTCTCTTAAGATTTTATCATCACATACAACATGATCTTTGATAGCTTTTTGTGGATTTTTATATTCAAGAATAGTAGCTATGTCTCTACCTCTGAACCATATATCATTTTTATCATCAAGATAACAATCTATTGATACATCTAATTCTTTATTATCGTAGGAATATTTTTGCATTTGTATATTATAATAATTTATTTTTTAATTCATTTTCAACCTATATTTAAATATAGTCAGGAATAATAATATTCTTGGCTACATAATAGCAATAACAGTATATATACTGAAGTTAGTTCTATATATATACATTAGATAATTTTCTCTTAAAACAATTTCATATTTCTTTTAAATCCTTGATCGGTATCCAACTGTTAAATTCATCACTATACCCCTTCCACTTCACCAAAGCTTGTTTCTTCTTGTAATCTCTGCAAATGACTTTATCAATACGGAAAACATCCTGTCTGGCTTTTAATAATTCAGGTTCATAAAAACTCCCTTGGATATCTTCATCATTGAGATCTTTTAGTTTGTAAGTGATTGGGTTTGTGTATTGGATCTTATCAACTGTAAACACTTCTTCTGTCCAATTTGGTGTATAGCCCTTGTCGAATACATTCCGTTTATACTTTGATATTCGGACCTTGTCACCAACCTTGAATTTTGGTTTCTGTTTTAATGTTTCTATATCACCATATAGATTAAAGTAAACAGTTCCCTCATTCCTCTTATCAGATGCTTCAACAGGTGTCATTTTTATGCTTGAATGTTTGGTATTATTATACTGTTTCACTAATTTTGGTAACATGTCTAAATACTGTGTATTACCTTGAACAGTGAACTGCTTCCACATTTTGGACTTGATTGTCCTATTCCATCTTTCAACTACTGATGACTTTTCTTCATTTTCAGTAGAGTACATATGTATCCCATTTTTCTCTAATAGGTCTTTCACATGTTTGTTGTAAAACTCTTTACCTTTATCAACCCATAGATATTGTGGTTTTCTGCCTTCCTTGAATATTGATTTAAACGCTTCAGTGGCAGATTCACCTTTCTTATCCTTCAATGGGACAATCCAACCATATTTGCTGAAGACATAAATAACCATAAGAAGATATCGATAACCTTTATTCCATTTACTGAACTGTTGCATTTCAACTAGATCACTTGCCCATATTTCATCAATTTTATTTACAATCACACGCCGCCGAGTGAAATTGCGTTTTATGGGTGCATGTAATTCATCAGCTAGTTTTTCTTGCCAGTTTTCTTCACTCGACGGCTTTTTCCGTTTTTTGAAACACCAAGACCTAATTTCTGTTTTTTGTCAATTAAGAATCAGGCTGTTTGACCCCATTTTGGCATCTCACCATATGGTATTTGATCTAGAGATTTTACCTTTGTTCTATCACAATCACTTTTATTTTCTCCCATGTCATAACAAATATCATGGTAAGCTGCTATTTCATCTACTTTATTGTAAGGTAGGACACAATATGTTTGACACAATATGATTTCATATATTATTAGATTACATTAAATATGATTTCATATGTTATTTAATACCCAATTTTTTGTTATTTTTGCAAGTTTGGCATTTATATCTTTTCTTTTTTGGATACGCTCTGCTCCTTCTTTCCTAATCTGTTCATTTCTGACTTTGTTTTTGCTTAACTGTATCTCATTTTTTAGTTTTTTAAGTGCGGCATTGTTTTTAATTCTTTCAGAAATCAATTTCTGTCTTTTTCTGCCAAGGTCTTTTGGCGATCCTGCAGAATCAAGAATACGTGAGTCAACCTTTTTTAATCCCCAGTATCTGACTTGTTTCCTCATTACACATTCTTTCATCGAGCAATTTTTCTTTTTCTTGTCAAGACCACAAGTGCAATTCATATGTTATTACATTATATAAAATCCATGCCTTCTTCTGTTTAACACAATATGATTTCATATATTTTCGAAGTAATCTATAATGAATCTGTGATTGACACTCACATCTGCTGGATTGAATTTGGAATTGTGTATTGTATCCAGAATTGATCTACCTTTTTGTCTCTCGAGAAGATAGTTCAAACACCAATATCCACACAAGACTGAATCCCTTTCTTGTATCTCATCACCAGAGTATTCAAGTTGTTTACCACTTGTCAACATATATATTTGAACTTCTGTTGGCATCATCAAACCAAAAGAGTCGAAGTACTCACAGTATTTATCATTTTTGAACAAATCCAATGAGTACCATGTCCAATTTTGGAATCAAGATTGACTATCCCACATTCATTGTTTTTTATTTGTCTCGGCAGGTTGTCTCTTCAAAATACTCCTCTAAAGTGTTTTATTCCAAGTTGTTTCACCCAATTGATTGAATCAAAGTTGGATAAAGGTTTATTTATGAATTTTAAAGTATTGCCCCTAGAATTGGGATTGAATTGAATGGACTGTCTCTGACCAATAGAAGTCCTTTTCCCTTTGTCTTTTGTTTTTTCATTCCATAACCGATTTGGTCATCCCATGTACCAAAAACAGGTGGGGATTGCCATGGAATCATAGAATGTTTCCCACCACTTTTATTTTTATTTATTGCAATGGAATCTGGAACATGAACTGGTAATGACCGTCTAGGACGGCTGTGTTCAACATGCAAACCTTTTCCAGTTAATTTTCTAATTGCTTCTATGGCCAATGGAATTCCAATACTGGCGAGTATTGTTCCAATACCCTTTCCAGTCTGCGCTTTTGTTGGTTTGATAACAACGTCTCCACTAGACTGCATTTTTTGAACAATATCAGCCATCTGTCTTGGATTCAATAAATTTCCTACATTCAATAATTGGGATAAATTGGCATTAAGAATAAGAAATCCTCCATTTTGTTTCTTCCCAAATAGTTTAACAACACCAATACCTGCTAATGAAGACAGAGCACCTGTTGCCAAAGCTGGAGCTGCTTTTGCTACGGCTTTAGTTGCATATGGCAATAGTTTAGTTCCAAGTGAAAAAAGACTGGACCAAAGAGAACCTCCTTCAACAACAGCTTTTCTGATTTGATTTTTTGATATCTTGATGTCTGATCCTTTTCCTGATCTTTTTGATTTCATCAGTTTGTTGATTTGTCTCTTAGTTAACATTAGTTGATCATTTCCAGACAATTCACTATGCGTTAACCTCAATGTTACAGGTGAATTTGTTGCATAAGCTTTTGCTAGCTTTTGTTTCTGACCTTTTGAAAGTGTCACTCCATGAGGATGATATGTGGTCATATAATATATGTTTATACTAAATTCAATTCAATTCAATTTTTTTTACAGTTTTTAACAATTCATTGACAGTTACGAAGGGTACATGAATTACAGATCTTAAAACATTTGACAACATATTTAATTAGTTACAAAATAATAATAATAATATACTTACCACAGTAAGAGGAGAATACATTTCGCGCAAAGAATAAATTAAAGATATAAACAAAAGAATTACACGAGAGAGTATGAGGCATCTTCTCTATACAGTCAATTTCTCCAGAACATATTTGTGATTCACTCTATTAATAAAATCTTGGAGGAGGATTGCTTCTTCATTTAACTTCTTCTTATAGATGTAATACCTCATAAACAAAAGTGTGTAGTTAAATTTTCTATTTAGTGATGTAGGGCTATTGAAATTTCCAAAGAGTATTGCTTCCATGCTGGGAACGAACCTGGAGCCGTTTGTGTCATTAAACCACTGGACAACCTTCTCAGAGAAAAGCTTGGTGAAATGGCAATGAATGAATGTGTGATCAATTGAGTCGAGATCTCCACAATATAAACACTCCCCGTCTGCTTTGATTCCAAATCTTAAGAGTTCTTTCCTAGTCACCACCGTCCTGTGTAAAAATTTAAATTGAAACTCCCTCAATTTCATCTCTTTACAGTTGGTTTTGACCGACTTGAAGATCGATGTCCAACTGTTCTCATCAGTCTGAACGGTTTTATCCCATCTTTTCTGACCTGTTTGTTTTTCGGTATAAGTTTTGGATATCATGCCAGAAGCCAGTAAAAGTCGCTGACCTTCATTTTTGTGAGATCGATACTAACTTTTTCCGCTAGAGGAAAGGAGGACAAATTTGGTTCAATTAAATTGCGCTCGGAACGAGAGTCTTCGGCTGTCCTCGCTTTAATTAACAGACGCTTGGGAACAGCACTTACAACCTGATAATACTGTAAAAAGTTAGTGTTAGTTAGCAAGTATTTTTCCCGAAAGCAAGCAAAGTCAAGGAAATTACCTTCACTATCCAAGAGATGTCGTATCGAACAAATACCCTTAGCAACCCACTCTCCATTTACAAATGGTTTGTCTCCGATCAGAATTTCTTGATTGTTAAATAAGATTGTTTCATCAGTGAGGTTTCTGCCATAGAGTATTTTTAATTCACTAAAAAATGATAACATATCTTTGTAGAATTTTGGTAGGTTTTCTAGAAATTTAGCATTGTAATTGCATGATAGAAGAAAGTTCAAACCTCCACATTTCCTAAAGAAAAAGTCAGGGACAGTTTTCCAGTTTGAGAAACCAGGCTTCAAAAGTCTAGGGATCCATGCTAATCTTAAAGCTTTAACCATTGTTCCAAAGTCTAGCATACGCAGACCGCCATTGCCATAATCCTGGTATAATCCTGTTCTTTTTATTCTATCTCTCTTATTTTTCCATAGAAATTGGAAAAGGCGCTTTTTTACGTTATCTTCTAAACCGTCAGGGACATCAACATTTGAAGCAGAATAAACAATTGGCGATATTCCAAGTGATTTAATAATTAATACTCTGCCCAACAAAGTTAAGTCCCGGGATCTCCATATGTCAAGATTAGATTGTAATTTTTGGATTTTAATAACAAAATTTTGATGGTCATTTCCTTTCTTATCATAAGATAAAAAAACGCCTAGGAACCTCGTCGGCCCATTCACCCATTTCAGTTGGAGCGGTGCATTTCTATTATTGGCACTTTCTCCGAGCCACATTGCCTTTGTTTTCTCTTTGTTTAGGTTAAGGCCCGAGATACTACCAAAGTCCATAACGACTGATACTGCGTTTTCAACTGATTTTAAATCTGCACACATGAGGTTTGTGTCATCTGCGAACTGGCTTAGCTTGACTTCGTTGCCGCAAATATAAATACCTTTCACGTTTTCGCTTTGGCGAATTTTGTTAGCCATGAATTCAACAGTTAAAATGAATAAGAAAGGGGAGAGAGGACATCCTTGTCTAACCCCCTCAGAAGGTTTTATCCAGTCAGTGGAGAAGCCATTATTGATTACTGTACTCTCTATGTCTGTGTAAAAAACTTTAATCCAGCTTCTGATGCTTTCTCCAAAGTTGTAGAGCTTTAATGTATAATGCATAAATGGCCATTCTAGGGTATCAAACGCTTTCCGAAAATCCATTGACATTAGTATACCCGAAGTTTTGTCAGTTTTCGTTTGTTCTAACAAATCACTTATAAGTCTGATGTTCTCACCAACGTATCGTCCTTTTATGAATCCTGTCTGGTCCGTATGAATAAGACGGGGGAGAACTGCCTCGATTCTTTTTGCTATGGCTTTAGATGCTATCTTGTAGTCATTGTTTAACAGTGTTATCGGGCGCCAATTCTTAAGATCCAATAATGAACTTTCTGGTTTAGGTATCAGCGTAATAATTCCCCGTCGCTGAGAAATTGATAGTTGCCCTTTCTCATGGGCGCAATTTAGGCTTGCTACTAAATCACTTCCCACTAACCCAAAAAATTGGTTGTAAAATTCAATCGTAAAACCGTCCTCTCCCGGAGATTTTCCATTGCTGAATGAACTGAGTACATCCTGGCATTCTTTCAAAGTTAGAGGGCCTTCAAGTTGGTCCCGTTCATCATCTGGGAGTTGAGGAAAATTGATGTTATGTGTAAATTTGCTAAATTCTACCTCGGATGCAGCTATTTTGGAAGAATAGAGGTCTTTGTAAAAGGATTCAATTGTTGCTAGGATTTGCTTTTCGTCTACAAAAACTTCTCCATTTTCATATTCTAGTTCCATAATCACTTTCTCGGTATAATTTCTTTTCTCCAGGTTAAAAAAGTATCTAGTTGGTTTTTCTCCACATTCAATACATCGGCACTTCGATCTATACATGGCCGCTTTTGCTTTTTTTTCATAGATCAAGCCAGCTCTTTCTTAAGATCATCATACTGTTTGAATTCACTAGTTAGATTTTCTAGATTACCGTTATTACAAATTATATGATCTAATTTATCTAACAGCTCCCTTAATTCAACTTCGCGTTGGTTAACAACCCTTGCTTTTCTTTTAGCGAAGGCAATAGTTTGGGATCTAATTTCCATTTTGAGCATTTCCCAAAATAACCGTTTATCGAGGATGTAACTGTACTTTTCTCGCAGATGTGGATACAAGTCATGTATCAATTTTACATATTCATCATCATCAAGGAGGGAGTTGTTAAACTTCCAAAAGCCTGGTCCCCGGGGAGTTACCTTGGGCCATGCCAGTTCTAAGTAAACGGCATTATGATCCGGAGCAACAGAAGTTCGTACACCGACTTTTTTTACGTATTGTGTTAAATTTTTGGCGACGAGGAAAAGTCTATTCTCGACTTAACCCCTAGCGACTTGGAAAAATAGGTATATATGTTAGTATTCGGATGCTGTGCTTTTTGTACGTCGATCAGATTAAACATCTCCATAGAGATCAAAACAGAATTTCTAAAACTCGTTTGTTTCCAAGGGTTGCCACCTTTTTTATCATTTTTCGTTAGTGTGCAGTTCCAGTCACCTCCCACAATAAGTGTTGTCAGTTCTGTCTTGTCCATTAAACAGTTATTGAGATCGCGAATAAATTGCAACTGTTCGGTTTGATTATTCGGCGCATAGATGTTACAAAGTGAGACGTTGAGACAATGGAGGTTGAAAGTGATTAATGCCAATCTTCCAGAATTGTCCTTAAAAGAATAATCAACACTTATATTCACCCAGGGACCTATTAGTATGCACACCCCTCGACTATGACAGCTACCATGAGAGAATATAATATCTCCGCCCCATTCACTTTTCCAAACAACCTCGTCCGCAACTGTGGAATATGTTTCCTGGAGAAAATAAAAATCCGCTTTCTGATCCTTTAAGTAAGAAAAGATGCCTCTCCTCTTCGTTTGTTCCCTAAGACCTCTAACATTAAGAGATAACACCTTACATTTTTGCATATTTCAGCCGAACAATAAACAGTTAATGTCTACACAAATTAATATTCACAAGAAAAAATTAAGTAAAATAATAAAAAGAAAAACAAAACTGTAATATTTTAGAGTTTTCCTACCGAACCTGGCTTAGTTGACTCCTTTCCTGTAACACCGAAATGAGTGACTTGCGAATTGAAAGGAAAGGACTTTTAAACGTTATTTTGAAGTTCAACAATACGATTAATGTATCACCTTACAAGTTAACCAAGTCATTTTCTTCATAGATCCTTATCGGTTTTCCGTCCGGTGAAGTTTTAACAAAAATTTTACCATCAAGGGTCCAAACGCTAAGTAGCATGCCCTCTCTCCGCTTCTTGTTTGCTTTTTTGACCAGCTCGCGCCTGTATGATGTTAAGTTCTCGTTAATAAAAATGCGATTCGACTGTACACGAGCTGCAGCGTTCATACTTGGAAATAAGTCAGAAACTTGAACATTCTTGAGATCCGTTCTTTTCTTGTATAGAT
>JAEMWC010000627.1:317500-382500 GCA_016490735.1 Pachyseris speciosa | reverse complement strand
TATACAAATGTGTTAGACTAATCTAAACTATTAACATATGGAAATTCCAAATTATGATATAATTCAGGATTCAAACAATTCTTTCAGACAGTTACATCCATATATGCCAAAAGATACTTTTAGGATGTTATTGGCTGGAAATTCTGGATCCTGAAAGACAACACTGTTTATGCACTTGATTAGGGACGATCAAATACATCAAATACATCAAAACGCCAAAAACTTGGATCAAGACAAATATCAATATTTACAGCAAGTGATGGATGGAATAAGCAAACAAGTTGGTTACCCCGTTTTAATTTGCAGTCAAGATGAAATTTTACCAGTTGAACAAATTAAAGATCCAGAATTGCAGCGACTGGTTGTGTTTGATGATTTCGTGACGGATAAAAAACAAGATCAGATCATCAGCTATTTCATTCAAGGTCGCCACAAAAATTGTTCAGTTCTGTACCTAACACAATCCTTCTACGGTTGCCCAAAATCTGTTAGACTTAATTGTAGCCATTTCTGTCTTTATGATTTCCCATCCACAAGAGAGAGAAACTGTATCTCCCAAGAACTTGGAATTGATAAGCAAAAGTATATCGAAGCAACTAAAAAACCATATTCTTTCTGTTATGTTGACAAACCAATGAAAACAGTTAAGAGAAATTTTTACGGTGTTATCTAATCTAATATTATATGGGATTATTTAATGATTTACCAACCTCAGATAGAACTGGTGAAAGAGGTTCAGCTGGTAGCAGAGGTGCAGCTGGTCCAATAGGTCCAAAAGGTGATAAAGGTAATAAAGGTGATAGAGGTCCAATAGGTCCAAAAGGTGATAAAGGTGATAAAGGTGATAGAGGTGATAGAGGTCTAATTGGTCCAAAAGGTGATAAAGGTGATAAAGGTCTAATTGGTATAAAAGGTGATACAGGTCAAATTGGTCCAAAAGGTGATAAAGGTGATAGAGGTAATAGGGGTCCAGTTGGTCCAAATGGTGATACTGGTCAAATTGGCCCAAAAGGTGATAAAGGTGATAAAGGTAATAGGGGTCCAGTTGGTCCAAATGGTGATAAAGGTGATACAGGTCAAATTGGTCCAAAAGGTGATAAAGGTGATAAAGGTGATAAAGGTGATACAGGTTCAATTGGTCCAAAAGGTGATAAGGGTGATAAAGGTGATAAAGGTGATACAGGTGCTAGAGGTCCATTTGGTTTGAAAGGTGAGAAAGGTAATACTGGTCTAAGGGGTCCAAAAGGTGATAAAGGTGATACAGGTTTTGGAATTAGATTTACACATGATGGTAATTATGATATCAAAAACAAAAAAATGAGTAATGTAGCAGAACCAACTGCTGACAAAGATGCTGCCACAAAGGTGTATACTGATGACCTTGTTGTTTCATCATTCCTCAACGCGAAGCAGTATGTTGATGATCTTATTTTTTCAGCATCAGGTATTCAGCAAAACCCCTTCGCTTTTCTGTTAAAAGATATATCCAAGTCTTCTGTAGTTAGTGATGCAACAAACCTTCAAATTGAGAATTTTGATAGATCACCATACCACATAAACAAGTCCTCATTGTCTTTTATCATTTCACATAGTGGTAACTTTACATCCAAAATTCGTTTTGATGCGACATCTTTGAGCAAAGGTCAATACACTTTTGTTGTTGAGTTTTTCTCACCATCAGACCCAAGAAGTGCATCAGTTGATTTAACCCTTCCAACACTTAACATGCATTATTCGGGACAATCATTTCAAAAAGCTGTCCTAAAAACTCCACACGTTGATGGTTACATGAAGCAGCTTTTTACAATTGAAAAAAGAAGTGGTGGTCAAGCGGCAATACAGGTTGATCTAAGCAGCACATCCCCAGCACCTAACACCAAAACACATATTATTCTTTATGGAGCCTATGGCTATCATAGCAATATGTCTTACTTTGTGCATGACCCACCTTATGAAATTGAAAATGGTCATGTTGTGTTTGACAGTAACATTGACATGAAATTAAACAAAATCCTCAACCTGCAGGATACACCCTCAAACCCACAAGACGCTGTAAACAAAAGATATGTTGACACACAAATTGCTGGCATTGATGTTTCACCATTTCTTAAAAAAGATGGAACTGTTATAATGACCGATAATTTAAATCTTGGAGGTAACAAATTGATTAATAATGCAGCACCAACATCTAATTCTGATGCAGCGACAAAGGGTTATGCTGACAATAAAACCAAAGATATAATTGGATTTACATCTGATGGAAGTTATGATTTTTTAAATAAACACTTGGAGAATGTTGGCCAGATTCATACTTCAGACTATATTGACATGAATAATAATAAAATAATAAATTTGGGAACTCCAACCGCCAACAAAGATGCTGCCAACAAATCATATGTTGACACACAAATTTCTGGTATTGATGTTTCTCCATTTCTTAAAAAAGATGGAACTGTTGCAATGACTGGAAACTTGGACATGGGTGGAAATAAATTGACGAATTTAGCGGACGTGGTGAATGAAACTGATGCAGTTAACTTTAGAGTTTTAAATCAAGCTTCACAAACCATCAGAGCAAACACTTTATTATTGAATGGAGCAAATGCGATGGCTGCACACTTAAAACTTGGAGGGCATAAAATCATTAACTTAAAAGAAGGAACAAATAAAACCGATGCCGTAAATTTAGATCAATTAGAAAAAAGTCATATTTCATCTGCTTCTCAGCCAAAGAATGCTTTCAAATATTTGATGAATGATATCGATGAAGTCAGTACTGAATATGGCTTGAACGTTAATGGATATGTCAATTTACCTCGTTCACCACATTTGATTTCAAAAAAGGTCATTGATGTAGACTTGAATAAAGAAGCTAATCATATTTACAGAGCTAGAATTGGTTTTAATATGTACACAATAAAAGATGGAAAATACACTTTCATTCTTGAATGGCTATTTCCTGATTATCAAGGAATGAATTTTAGTAGTGTAACATTCAGTGAAACTGGTGGAATTACAATTCATAGAACTGTAGGGAGAAAATTTGATAACAGAAATGAAGATCATTCGAGATATTTATTATGGATTGAAAAACCTTCAGTAAGTTCACCACCTGAATATTTATATTGTACAATACATATTAATGCTAACCCAACTTATCCAAATAAGTACAAAGTTCATTGTGTTGTATATGGTATTGATTTTGAAGCTGCAGACGTTCCATCAAGTGTTTATGACTTCACAGAAGCTTATAAAATCGTAAATGAAAAAATACAATTACAAACTGATTTAGATTTGAATGGACATGCTTTGATTAATAATTCATCAAACTTATTTGACGGTCAAAATGGTGAATTGACAATGCTAAATAATATTAATATGAACAGCTTTCTTATAAGTGAGGCTAAACTTGGTGGTGATTTAAATCTGAATGGCTATAAAATTCATAATAATAGTTTGAATCTATTTCGTTCAAGCGTTACAGGTGTAATTATGGAAACAGCTTTCGATCTCGGAGGATTTGCTCTCTATCAGCCAAAATTAGGAGGTGATCTAAATTTGAATGGGAATGGAATAATTGGTCAAATACAATATTTAAATTGCTTTGTTGAAGCCAATCAAGGACATAATAAGAATACTTTCAAGACTGTATTGATAAATGGCGCTGAATTTTTAGTTATTCATAACAATAACTTTTATATTAAGAATATGTCTATTATACAAGGAACAAAACCCGGAATGTTCTACTTCAAGAAAAAGAATGAAGGTGCTGGGTTATTGCCATTTCCAGCAACTATTTTCGAATATAGAATCATCCCAAGCTAGAGGCTCGATTTTAGTGCGCGCACCAGGAGAGCGTATTTCTATGGCGACAGTCACGAAAGGCGACGCATTGCGGTCAGGCACTGATGAGTTAATTAGTTTTCACACATGCCTTTGCACACCTCAAGTGTGTTCATTAATCCGAATCTGTCTGTTACTTTGTTATTGTTGTCGATTTCAGTGGAACGGAAAAACAGACTTTAATAGTTAATATCTAGCAAAGGTAAATTTGATCAGTCTATTTTCGCTAACTCTTCGCTTTGTTCAGTGTTGGAAAATCACGGTAATCGTGGCAACATAGCTACACTTTTGCTGGATCAATCTCGTTGCTCGCGTTAAAAGACTTGGTACGCGTAAACAATCGTCCGTGCACCAAATATTTAAGCGAAAATATTCAGTTTATTTCGTGATGAAATCCGCCATGTAAATATCACCGATGTTCATGATGGAAACGGAGGCCCATTTTGGAAACAATGGTTCAAGGATTTTGATGTGGCGATCGACTGTATTTAGTGCCGTACTTGCCGGTAATAAGCTTATGAGCCTCACAAATGCCTCTGTACCGGACATCTTGCGAGCAGATGCTTTCGTCTCTCTGAAGAGCGCCATGAACAGCCATTAGATATACTAACCAGTGCTGGACCCAAATCAAAGTCATCGAACTTAACATCACTGTGATATAAACCATTTGACGCAGAATCCAACGATGGACGTAAAAATCAAGAAAACCTCTCAACAAACATCGGGAGAAACGAAAGAAAAGAAAAGCCCGCCAAGATTTAGAAAGCGCGCCAAAACAAGATAATTACAAGCAGAATAATTAAGAGCTTTATAACTAACCAGTAAGCTAATTAATGAATAAATTACTTTGAATCAATTTCTTTAAATTGAACCAAGATTTCCTGCAGCATCTTAAAGTAAATGAAATGTCCGTAGAAATAACAGCTCTTTAATTACAACATTTTAAATCTAATAGCTTAATACTGTTACGGTTTCCGCTCCCTCTTAAGTTTACAGGCGGCGCGCCCATACTTTTGAGGTGATGAGATCCATCCCTAGCTAAATTTTATAAATAATTGTTCTTTAAATTCAACATTTTAAATCTAATGACTTAGAATTGTAAGGGTTTCCGCTCCCTCTTAAGTTTACAGGCGGCGCGCCCATACTTTTGAGGTGATGAGATCCATCCCTAGCTAAATTTTATGAACAATTGTTCTTTAAATTCAACATTTTAAATGTAATGACTTAAAACTGTAAGGGTTTCCGCTCCCTCTTAAGTTTACAGGCGGCGCGCCCATACTTATGAGGTGATGAGATCCATCCCTAGCTAAATTTTATAAATAATTGTTCTTTAAATTCAACATTTTAAATCTAATGACTTAAAACTGTAAGGGTTTCCGCTCCCTCTTAAGTTTACAGGCGGCGCGCCCATACTTTTGAGGTGATGAGATCCATCCCTAGCTAAATTTTATAAATAATTGTTCTTTAAATTCAACATTTTAAATGTAATGACTTAAAACTATAAGGGTTTCCGCTCCCTCTTAAGTTTACAGGCGGCGCGCCCATACTTTTGAGGTGATGAGATCCATCCCTAGCTAAATTTTATAAATAATTGTTCTTTAAATTCAACATTTTAAATGTAATGACTTAAAACTATAAGGGTTTCCGCTCCCTCTTAAGTTTACAGGCGGCGCGCCCATACTTTTGAGGTGATGAGATCCATCCCTAGCTAAATTTTATAAATAATTGTTCCTTAAATTCAACATTTTAAATCCAATGACTTAGAATTGTAAGGGTTTCCGCTCCCTCTTAAGTTTACAGGCGGCGCGCCCATACTTTTGAGGTGATGAGATCCATCCCTAGCTAAATTTTATAAATAATTGTTCTTTAAATTCAACATTTAAATCTAATGACTTAGAATTGTAAGGGTTTCCGCTCCCTCTTAAGTTTACAGGCGGCGCGCCCATACTTTTGAGGTGATGAGATCCATCCCTAGCTAAATTTTATAAATAATTGTTCTTTAAATTCAACATTTTAAATCTAATGACTTAGAATTGTAAGGGTTTCCGCTCCCTCTTAAGTTTACAGGCGGCGCGCCCATACTTTTGAGGTGATGAGATCCATCCCTAGCTAAATTTTATAAATAATTGTTCTTTAAATTCAACATTTTAAATCTAATGACTTAGAATTGTAAGGGTTTCCGCTCCCTCTTCAGTTTACAGGCGGCGCGCCCATACTTTTGAGGTGATGAGATCCATCCCTAGCTAAATTTTATAAACAATTGTTCTTTAAATTCAACATTTTAAATATAATGACTTAAAACTGTAAGGGTTTCCGCTCCCTCTTAAGTTTACAGGCGGCGCGCCCATACTTTTGAGGTGATGAGATCCATCCCTAGCTAAATTTTTATAATTGTTCTTTAAATTCAACATTTTAAATGTAATGACTTAAAACTGTAATGGGTTCCGGTCCCTCTTAAGTTTACAGGCGGCGCGCCCATACTTATGAGGTGATGAGATCCATCCCTAGCTAAATTTTATAAATAATTGTTCTTTAAATTCAACATTTTAAATGTAATGACTTAAAACTGTAAGGGTTTCCGCTCCCTCTTAAGTTTACAGGCGGCGCGCCCATACTTTTGAGGTGATGAGATCCATCCCTAGCTAAATTTTATAAATAATTGTTCTTTAAATTCAACATTTTTAATGTAATGACTTATTGTTGTAAAGGTTTCCGCTCCCTCTTAAGTTTACAGGCGGCGCGCCCATACTTTTGAGGTGATGAGATCCATCCCTAGCTAAATTTTATAAATAATTGTTCTTTAAATTCAACATTTTAAATGTAATGACTTAAAACTATAAGGGTTTCCGCTCCCTCTTAAGTTTACAGGCGGCGCGCCCATACTTTTGAGGTGATGAGATCCATCCCTAGCTAAATTTTATAAATAATTGTTCTTTAAATTCAACATTTTAAATCCAATGACTTAGAATTGTAAGGGTTTCCGCTCCCTCTTAAGTTTACAGGCGGCGCGCCCATACTTTTGAGGTGATGAGATCCATCCCTAGCTAAATTTTATAAACAATTGTTCTTTAAATTCAACATTTTAAATATAATGACTTAGAATTGTAAGGGTTTCCGCTCCCTCTTAAGTTTACAGGCGGCGCGCCCATACTTTTGAGGTGATGAGATCCATCCCTAGCTAAATTTTATAAATAATTGTTCTTTAAATTCAACATTTTAAATCTAATGACTTAGAATTGTAAGGGTTTCCGCTCCCTCTTAAGTTTACAGGCGGCGCGCCCATACTTTTGAGGTGATGAGATCCATCCCTAGCTAAATTTTATAAATAATTGTTCTTTAAATTCAACATTTTAAATCTAATGACTTAGAATTGTAAGGGTTTCCGCTCCCTCTTAAGTTTACAGGCGGCGCGCCCATACTTTTGAGGTGATGAGATCCATCCCTAGCTAAATTTTATAAATAATTGTTCTTTAAATTCAACATTTTAAATCTAATGACTTAGAATTGTAAGGGTTTCCGCTCCCTCTTAAGTTTACAGGCGGCGCGCCCATACTTTTGAGGTGATGAGATCCATCCCTAGCTAAATTTTATAAATAATTGTTCTTTAAATTCAACATTTTAAATCTAATGACTTAGAATTGTAAGGGTTTCCGCTCCCTCTTAAGTTTACAGGCGGCGCGCCCATACTTTTGAGGTGATGAGATCCATCCCTAGCTAAATTTTATAAATAATTGTTCTTTAAATTTAACATTTTAAATCTAATGACTTAGAATTGTAAGGGTTTCCGCTCCCTCTTAAGTTTACAGGCGGCGCGCCCATACTTTTGAGGTGATGAGATCCATCCCTAGCTAAATTTTATAAACAATTGTTCTTTAAATTCAACATTTTAAATATAATGACTTAAAACTGTAAGGGTTTCCGCTCCCTCTTAAGTTTACAGGCGGCGCGCCCATACTTTTGAGGTGATGAGATCCATCCCTAGCTAAATTTTATAAACAATTGTTCTTTAAATTCAACATTTTAAATATAATGACTTAAAACTGTAAGGGTTTCCGCTCCCTCTTAAGTTTACAGGCGGCGCGCCCATACTTTTGAGGTGATGAGATCCATCCCTAGCTAAATTTTTATAATTGTTCCTTAAATTCAACATTTTAAATGTAATGACTTAAAACTGTAATGGGTTCTGGTCCCTCTTAAGTTTACAGGTGGCGCGCCCATACTTTTGAGGTGATGAGATCCATCCCTAGCTAAATTTTATAAATAATTGTTCTTTAAATTCAACATTTTTAATGTAATGACTTATTGTTGTAAGGGTTTCCGCTCCCTCTTAAGTTTACAGGCGGCGCGCCCATACTTTAATTTTGAGGTGATGAGATCCATCCCTAACTAAATTTTCCAGTTAGGATCGTAAGGGTTTCCGCTCCCTCTTAAGTTCATTTACAGATGAAAACTAAGAACGGAAACCACGCGCCTTTTAGTGTGAAATAACTTCCCCTGGCTGCTTGTTTTTTTGCATGCGTCCCAATTGCCCTTAACTAAAGCAAAAGCAGCATTAAAATGAACGATGATCCTCGCAGTTGTGATCGCAATTTATGTCCCATTCTTGCTCATATGTAAATTCCGAAGCAATTTTCAATAAGTTGTTGTTCTGTTGTTAGCCGGAAGTTCAGAGAATTGGTGAATTGTACTTAGATCTCATGAAGCGTATACCATCCGAGGTCAACCGCGCATTTGGTCAAGTGTGCGCGCGAAGAAAGCACCATTTTGCTTGGTTCTGCAAGCCCACGCTGTTGAAGCCTGCGGTGGCTGCCTCCACAGGAATCATGATCATCAGCAACGATGCACACGAGCGAAACTCCAATGGAATCTTCACTAATGGAAAACAATATGGCCAAAGTGACAGGATCGTGATTATAGGCTTTGGAAAAAGTATCCAAATCTCTCATCGCGGCAAAAGACAAACGACCTCAGTGTGCTGCAAGACATAGCTATAGCTAAAAATTGAGTTATTTTTAATTCGGAATGAGGTGGCAATTTCTTCGTGATTTACGACGTACAGTCGTTTGAACCATTCATAACTGTATCTTATCTGTTGTCCGGCGTTCTGATCTCTGTTGTTGAGCCTCGTGTTCGAGAGATAGATCGAACGGAGCACTTCAAACTATGCCAGTGGTCAACCCGATTGCGCAGCAAACCGATTTGGTGGTTTTAAGATTTAAGAAGGTGTGTTCCGAGACAGGACGGGACGGAAACTAGCAAACTTCCTTCGACGATACAGCTCTGTAAAATTGTATAAATTTTAATCCACTTTTTTTATGTGTGGAACTTGCATTTTAACCCAATTTCTCTGACGGTCCGATTTGTTCTCTTCTTTTGTAAATGCTACTTACAAAAACCCGGGGTTCCTTTTAAATCACTTCCGATTTCTGTTGATAGATAGTGTCAAGAGATAACTGGAAACTGATTTAAAGCTCGCCAAATTAACTTATGTTGACAGGTATAAGACATGATTGGAGCTCTTGAGTGAATGGCCTCTTCCTTCAAAACAATGGAGTTGATTGATAGTTTAATTATAATCTCCCACAAATATTCAGTGAATGCGGCGTTCTACGACGCTTTCGCAATAAAATCGAGGCTCTAGCTTCTCATGCCTTCTATGAGTAGAAACATAAGAACAGTTACAGTCAATAAATCATTATCGAAGGGTTATTTTATAATTGACTATTCACATCCCAATAGTGGAGCATTTGATACAACATTCACACTTGAAGTAATTATGAATTAATCTAAAATAATAATATATGGGTATATTTAATGATTTACCAACTCCAGACAATATAGGAACTGGTGAAAGAGGTCCAAAAGGCGATAAAGGTGATAAAGGTGATAGAGGTGCTAAAGGTGATAATGGAAATGGATTTAATTTGACGCAAGATGGTAATTACGATCTTGGAAACAAACGTTTGACAAATGTAAGACCCGGCGATGATGTTAATCATGTTGTTGTCAAATCACAAGTTTCTGATATTGTCAGAGATAGTTTTTTAGATTTATGGGTTTCTGAATATATTAGATTATACTCGAAATGTGTATATCAAATTGACAGAGCGAATGATGATTTTCTAGATATGAATGCAAACAGAAAAGTTGAAACATTATACGATCTCTCAAATGAAGAAAATAATGCAACTCAATCAACTTCAAATTTAAGACCCACTGTTTGTACCAAGGCTGAGAAACATAATGGACGTTATTTTTTAAAGTTTAATGGATCACAGAGAATGATAAGTCAAATTAATTTAAATAATAATGCTGTTAATATTTTCATTGTTTATAAATTAAATTCAAATACAGTTGGAAATCCATGGAAAAATGGACTTTTTGGTCATGATAATGGAGGTTATGATAACTTTGTTAGCTATTGGGGTTCAAATTTAGTTATAAGTGGTGTTGATGAATCAAATTGTGTTTATTTTGGTCCAGCATCTTCTATACAAAGTTTCAGAAAAATAGCAGATTATTCAGTAAATGATTTAGGTGAAATCAATGTTTGGCATTGTTTATCTGTTAATTGGGATAATTTATCTTCTCCAAATACTGGAAAAAGTAAAATCTATTGGAACAAAAAACATATTGGAAGTTTTACATCTGCTAATAGAACTGGTAGTCAACAAATGACTTTTGGTGATTTAAATCCAAATTCCATCGCACCTTTAGACGGCTGTATCAGTTTTTTCTGTGTATACTTAGATTTTATGTTAGATGAAAAAACAATTTTAGATCATCATCAAATTTTAATGCAACGATATAGTATATGATAGAAGACAATCAAATACGTGAAATATTTTTTTGATGAAACCAAACAACATCATATTCATATTGATGACACAATATTGAAATCATGTCTAGTATACCAATATTTGTATTTAAAGCATTTTAAAATAAAAATTTCAATAAACAATATTTTATATCTTAATGATGGTATAGGACTTATTGGTCCAGGAAATGGTTGCAGTACACGATTTTTTGAAAGAACACTTGGTTGGATTGATGTATTACACTCACATAGTATTCTCCATGATGCTTTTGGAAGATTTTATAACCGTTATTCATTAGACAGAGGGTACACATATACCATACCAAAGAACCTTACACCAAAATGGATAAAAAGATCTCCATTATGTGGCCAGATATCTGGAATACTTTATTGCATATTCAAGAGAATTATAGTATAAACTATATATATGACAAAGAGTCGTAAAAGCATATTCAGCTGGAACCATATTTCAGGTGAATTAACAGAAGATCAGGTAAATGAATTAAAATCCTATTACCGAACATATCACAGAAAGTGTTGGGCTCATAAACAGGCGGTTAAACGGTTCAAAAAATGAAATTACTGGGGAATTCCTTGCCTATCATCTTTGCAACTGGAGGTCTCGCTGCAAGTGTGGCAACTGGTGTGTTAGTTTGGTAGCCATCAGTACAGCATCACTTTTGATACAAGGGTGGATGAAGCATAAAAACCTCGATTTGAAAATCCAAAATCGCACATATGCTTATCAAAGCTATCAACATCTACTCAATTCAATAAAAGACAAGTTGAGAAGTGGTGATTTTGATGCTTCAAGCATACAAATCTCAATGAAGAATATCGATGATTATGTGACTGACAACAGTCCAATTATTGATAAGTACCTACTGAATATGATGAAAAATTCACTCCTTGATAATACGAATAATCTTATCAAATCTCAACATTAGAATGTCAACCCAATATCGATCATAAAATCCAAGCGTCTTTTTTGATCTAGTAACTATTATTTTATCAAATGGAAGATCAAGCATTAAAAATATTTGCTTAAGCATAAATTTAGTGCTAATCATTCTTTTTCGATTCTTATTTACCAAAGGAGGATAGTGTCAATCTCTTCGAATATTTTAAATATTTTTCCCTTATCTTTTACTGAAATTTTGAAAATTCTTGCGACATATTTTATTTATTACATTTTCAATATGATATTTCCGATGATACACAAGATTTCCGCTTTATTTTATACATATTACTATGAAAGTCGACATACTCTCTGCAATAATCATAGCCGTGGACTGAACCACAATTTAGACAAACATTTTCACCATCATCGTTTAAACATTTTCTGATTATCACAGCAAGGTGCTTTCACACTTTTAACAACTTTGACCGATAGCTGATCACAAAAAGAACATGACAATTCTCCCATATTCTTTAATTCATTGTGGATTACTGAATTACAACTCATTTCTATACTATTATATGATATATTATTTTTTATGTTACTAACACATGACGTCACGACACAGCTGTGTCGGTCAGAGGCGACCGTCTCGTGACTTAGAATAATAGCTATAGGCGATGAGTCATTTCCTGTTTTTCCGAGAATGTCACGCTTGGTGGTTTTCCGAGAATTTCAAAAAGAACAACTATAGATTCCATCAAATTAAACAACTATAGATTCCATCAAATTAAATAACTATAGATTCCATCAAATTAAATAACTATAGATTCAATCATGTGGGAAAGTGTGCTGGTACCAGAAATTTAAAAAACATATGGCAAGTAGTATAGGAGTTTGGTTGGGTACGAGCACAAAACTGTGCTCGTACCCCAACTTATACTACTAACGTCAGTGGCTTCATAGCTCAGTTGGTTAGAGCATCGCACCGGTAATCGCGAGGTCACGGGTTCAAACCCCGTTGAAGTCCTGAATTTTTTTTCAGGCTTCTTTTCGAAATTGCATAAATGCGTTCACAACTGCGAGGATCATTCTTCATTTGATTTTCATTTCCGCAGTTCATATATGATTCATATCATATATCATTCACACTCATTTCTTTCACGGGATCATATGAACCCACAATTGACCTGCTCCCAACGTCAGTGGCTTCATAGCTCAGTTGGTTAGAGCATCGCACCGGTAATCGCGAGGTCACGAGTTCAAACCCCGTTGAAGTCATGAATTTTTTTCAGGCTTCTTTTCGCAATTGCATAAATTGCGTTCACAACTGCGAGGATCATTGTTCATTTGAAGCTTACTGTATTAAGTCTTTGAGAGGTTTTAAAATGCTGGCAAATTTCAAGTCCGTATAAAATCGTACAGTGATCACTGGACCTTATATTTCAACATTTACTCCTTGGATGTTTCCTATTACTAAGCAAACGTGGGATAAATAACATTGTTTTTGCAAGAGAAAATCTCCCCTAAACTGTTGTTTTATCATGCAGTATACATGCGGGAATTCGAGCGTGAAGCAGACGCATGTGCTGTCGAACTATGCCAGCCTCGTCGCCAGCCTCTGTTCCGTCAATCATCTGAGTGGGGGCGAAGTTATGCAAATCAAAACGCAACGCGTTCGCCCAGCTTTGTCCGGCTTGAGAATCCCAGGACAAGAGATAGTGGAAAACGGAACTGAAAATGATGCAAGAATATCCAAGGAAATTGCGATAGAGAGTGGAATTACGTTTGAGGGAAAGATGGAGAGTAGCAGACATTGCTTTAGTCTTGAAAGTGGAGGAAACATTCGGAAGAAAGAACAGAAGAATCTTCCAAGCAAACCAGTCGATTGAGTAATATCGCCCGAGCTGCAATGTCGAGTTTACATCTAGTTTTGACCTATTCATTGTACTGCCTGAACTCAACGGTGTATCAGCTTAAGAATAAGAACTTGCTTCTTTTGTCCGATGTAGATCTAAAATATTACCTGTAGACATGTCTGCTTCTTTCGAAAGTGTTTTCAATTGCCTTATCTGACTCTAACACAATTTCTGCCATTCAGATTTAATTTCTTGAGCCTCATCGGAAGATGAATTAACACGGTTTCCACACCCTCGCTGTTCACAGAAAGCCCTGGAGACAGATATTACTCTCTAGACATAACCCTGCCCCCACTCAGATGATTGACCTAACAGAAAAACCCAAAATGCCTTCGAAGTTTGGAAAACGTTTAATTTAGGGCGATACAACGAATTTGGCTGCAATATGGCATGAGTTAAGCTGTCTTCGTTTTCTTCCTCTGTTTCTTCCTAGTCTTCAGGCCAACAAGCCCGAACCGGCAATGGATCCACGGGGCTGCCTACTGCACTGAAATCTTTCTCTTTTTGTACTCCATTGCCTCAGAAACACTCCTGGAACTTGCAGTAGAATCTGAATCTTATGAGCTATGTAAGTTTCTAATGACTAGCTTGACTTAAATGCTCTCAAAACAGCAGAAACAGATAATGTTTACAGCAAATTAAACGGTAACGCTTTGAGTTTTCTTAAAGTGCTGTTAACCATGTGACCTCCTAGTCTAGTAACCGCTGAGAGCTTTGCCGTCTCATGATTTCAGAATTTGTTCGACTTTGGTACCATACTTCAAGTCCCGATCAGCGCAACTTCTTGATGATTACTGAGAATTTTGATTTTCAAGTAGTGCCCTTCTAAGATTTAAAAAAAGATATATTTTAGGTACTGAAAAGCCACTTTGGATATCCGTTTTAGTAGCGCTTTAACAACCAGTAAAACACATTTCATTTGATAACAACTTTGTAACGGAGGTTACACAGTAATTTAATTATCGACGAAATCCGTACAGTTTTGCCAATTTGTGACGATTCTTTTACAACAGGAAAAAAATCCACACAGGCTTACGACATATATGATAACTAGAAGAAAGAAAAGCATTCACTAAACTGATTAGTGTTATGTAAAACTATTGATTTGATTACTCCGTCACTTTTTTGGCTATCTTTTTCTCGATCCATTTTATCAATGCAAATAGGTTGTCGTTTAGACGGTGCTGGCGTTCAATTGGTACAGCCTTTTTGTCTTGCCATGTGGTAAAGAAGCTCAAATAATGGCCAGGACCGAATTGAAGTTTACCCAAACTTCATCCGGTTGGCACTGTAGACGTGTTTACGGCACGTTTAGGTTTTCTTCCTCGCCTCAAGTATCTTCGCTGTCAGCCTGTCTTTTTTCTCTCCCTAACCTATTTGGATATCAGCCCTTATCTTTTGCTTCGGTTACACCTTTGCTCAGCGACTGTCTCTCTCTCTGGGTTTTTGCTTTCTGCACAAGCAGGAATGTTTGGCGGTAGGTCGGAGTGGCTGTAGGAACGAGCGCTGTCAAAAATTCTCTGGCTCTAGGTTGAATAAGTCCCAACTTGTAGGTTGCGACGAAAGTACACTTATTTAATCGAGACGCTCAGGAGATAGAAACGACTTGTAAAAACTATTGGAAATTTGAGTCAAAAAGTGAATGATTTTAGAGCCATTTTATATGAGAACTGAAAAATGCTCCTTTGCTATCTTAAATTTCTAGTTTCTGGTCCAGCTTTTTGTGAACTTGTAACCTGCAAAAGTTTCTTTTTAAAGTAAATTCAGATACCAAATTGAAATGTCAAGAATAGCGGAAAGGGATCTACTTGGAATTTGTGTTTCTTGTATTTCGTATCACATAATGAGCCAGTTTACTCATTAATATGCATGTAATTCGTTTTTCTGAGTTCATGAATCTTGCGTAAGCAACACTTTTCACTGCTCCCTTGGTTGTTCAGTGATGGTTGAAAGTGTACTTTCCAGTCTGCACGAGTTTGCTGCGATCTCTGACGAACATTTACGATTGCGGCCGACTATCAAAGCTGTAAACTATCATCAGAGTGAGATATCATCAGAGTGAGGAAATACATTCGGCACTCAGAGTGCGGCGTTGTCACTGTGCAGATAGACATTTGAAGTTGAAACTAACTTTTCCCGTGTTCTGAGTAATGTTTCAAATTTTGCTCAGAGGGAAGAGCAAGATAAGTTTCGGCAAATTTTCCTCGACACGGCTACTAAAGCCTTTTGAAGTACTGATTAATTTTTGAGCTTCAGTGAACTCGTTTATCGTTGCCGGGTTTAACTTTTTGCTCACCGATTTGAAGAAACACTGCTGATTTGTCGAACGGAAAATAAATATAAATCAGCGTGTAAGACCTTACACACCACGAAAAGAACGGCGAAAGCGATGTTTACAAATCACGCTGACAGATCCGTTTTGATCATTTAGTTGCATCAGTTGCCACCGGTAAAGATATAGGGCGCCGGGCCTTCGAACAATCCTGATTTTATAGTTCTTTTTGCTTTTCTTATATAAAGCGACCGCCGCGGCCATTCCAACTTGTCCTCCCACTCCTCTGACATACATTAAGGACAAATCTAAATTTTTGTGGCGGTGTAAAAAGCCACGAGGCGGTGGGAAAGTTCGCGGAATTGCTTTCTGCGCCTTATGCTGGCCTAGAATTTCGGACAGAAAGTGCCGCTACACGGCCAAAACCATTTCAGTTTTCCGCCTACTATAGTTTTACAGCAACACAATCCTGAGAAAGCAATCGACGCTTCAAGTCTGAGATTCTCGGATCAACGATTATGTCACGACAATCTGTCCAGCACGGCATAAAAGGAAACAATGATAGGTCGGTCCCTTTTCAACGAGTGTTAAACAACACACATTTGCAAGGTCTTTCCAAATTTCTCTGCTAACAATGGCTGGGATGAGACTTAAAGCGTATGGGTATCACAATGCTGAAAACTTAAAGCGCTCGTTTCTTTTCAGTGCAGAATCTCTTACCATGCTTGTTACGCTAAATATGATATTAATGGTGAACAACTAGCGTGAATGCCCAATTAAAACAACTTTATTATAGTCTTGTCAATCCCTACATATCTCATGCTATTCTTGCATGGGGGAGTGGGTATAAAATGCAAATTAAAAAAGTACAAACAAAACAAAACACAGTAATAAGAACAATATTTTTTGCCACTACTCATGGAAAGAACACTGAAAGTGCCTTTTCCTTTATGAACCTATTAGATATCCTATCAGTTAATTCTATCTTTAAATTGCAAGCACTTAAATTTTTACATCGTTGGCATAGCAAAGCACTACCAAACATCTTTGAAAACTATTTTCAGTATGCTACTGATATTCATAGTTATAATACCAGATATGCCACTAATAAAAATTCATATAAGCCGTGCACAAGAAACAACATTGGAAAACAATCTGTATCTTCAATTGTAGTTGACCTTTGGCAAGATCTTCCAACTAGCTTGAAAAATCTTAACACTTTTACCTTTCCTGGCAAAATAAAAGAATTTTTTCTTAAAACTCAATCCAGTAAGTAAAACCATGCCAACGACTGCCTATATATGTGCTTTTTTTTTTCGTCTTAGTTTTTAAATGTGTGTATCTGTTGTTGTTTCTGTGTTGTTCTTGTCGTATCTGCTACAATTTGTTTAATTAACTTTCCTTAGCTAGGGGCTAACTAGAAAACTTAAGTTTATTTAGCCCCTAGACACCTTTAAATGGTAATGGTTTAGCTTTTTTCCCCTTTTTACAGAGCTAAATTCCTTATAAAAATGTAATGCTAATTGTAAGAAAAGGTGTAAATAATAAAAATTGTTGATTGTTGTTGATTGTTGATTTAAAATTGACACAAATAATGCAATAGATAGGACTTAAAACTGCTTAAAGAAGGTGCATGCATGACGTTCGATGGAACACCATTCCAGTCTGTTAAGTGGAGATTAAAAAAAGAAAAGCTGAAGGCTATTAGACAGACAAGAATGTCTGTCTTTTTTTTTTTTTTTGCAAACGTTTGCTATCGAAAACCCTTCATTTTCCCTGCTGCTGCTCAATTGTTTTGAACACAAATTAAACTGGCCCAAATGACGCCATGCGAAGTTGCTCGGTGAGATTTTGCAGCTCCGATTCTAGGCCTGGCCTGGCTAAATATATTTATTTAATAAATATAGAATCGGAGCTGCAAAATCTCACCGAGCAACTTCGCATGGCGTTATTTGGGCCAGTTTAATTTGTGTTCAAAACAATTGAGCAGCAGCAGGGAAAACGAAGGGTTTTCGATAGCAAACGTTTGCAAAAAAAAAAAAAAGAAAAAAGACAGACATTCTTGAGTCCTAACTACTTTCAGATGAAAGCGTAAAGGAATTCAAAACGGATAAAAAAAAAACTCCACTGGTGAACAAAGTACGATGCGAGTGTTTGCTCGAAGAAGGAGAAAGTGGAGAAATTAAACAAGACTAGCTAGTAATAAAAATGGCTTGTACTGATTAAGCTAGAAAAATCGGTATTTCTTTTGACATAAATGCCCCCAGAAAAGAAAATAAAGGGTACAAACTGATCGTTTACAGCAGTCAACAGAAATTGACCGCGGTTCAGAAACAACAGAACAACAAACATATTACAAGAAAACAAAGCAAAATACGAATAATATTTCTTCGAAGATTCTTGAAGAAGATGGAGAAATTAGACAAGTAACAAAAATATCTTTAAATTTAGACATAAATGTCCGTAGAAAAGACAAAAAACACGTCCGCACCTGATCGTTAAGAGCAGTGAACAGGAATCACTGAGGCAGCAATCACTCGGAACGCGACAGCGCTGAATAATGGAGCCATTTCCCACAAAATCTTTACTTGGCTTACACAAAGCACTAAAGTGCGTTGATAGTTTTACTGGTACTTCCCATGTCTTCCGAAGAACCTTCTTCAATTAATGATTCTCAGTGGCAAAACATCATCCAGTTAACGATGAAAGCGCTTGCCAAACCACACGAGCATTCATCTCGCAGACCCGTCCACTATAAAATTTTCAAAGCCAGCCAGCCAGTCAACCCATTTCGCTGTTTTTAACATCCAAACGCTGATTCTTACCGGTTCAAACAAATTAAGACGACGTGTTTATAGATGGCGAAACTTAATTGTTGTTTACAGGCCGTCTTTGAGGAAGATCTCTAAAAGTTTTTTTTCAAATGATGAGTGAAGCGCGCTGGTTTTTGACATTTTTGACAGCATTTTGACAACTTTATTTCAGATTTTGAGACGTGCACATGCACATGCATTTTTATTTACTCAAGCTTGAGTTTCCGCCTTTAATCCTTAATTTTACGAGGACTCATTGCGATTACGTGTTAATAAGATAAGGGCAAAAGTTTCTTAACGCTGTTGAGGCACCAAGTTCGAAAAACAGTCAGCCAAGCCAAGTAAAAACACTCGTTCGCTTGCAAAGAAAACAATGTAACAAAACAAACAAACAATTCACTACTTTTCTTTGCATCCAAAACGAGTAGAGAGAATTGTTATTTATATCCATTCGAGAGAAAAATACAAGTTTCATTTCTGAACAAAAGTAACAACGATTAAACCAAATGTTAAGCTTCTATTCATCTAATTTACCTCACTCTCCTGCGCTGTGTTGTAGAGGTTTCTACCACTTGAAAATACGTAAGCTTCAGTAAAGCAAAAACAAGCATCCGCAAAAACAGCAAACGGTTTGTCCAAAGAAAGAGCTTCTTCCACAGAGTTTGAGCTACTCTTTCCTCCCATTATTACCGTGAACTGTTAAGTGACCTTTCTTGGTGAGATGCAAGATGCCGCGGTGAAGTGAAAGCCCTTGAAGCGTTGAATTATACTGTTTTCAACCGCACAATCGATCCAAGTTTGAAGCTTTTCCTGAGAAAAATCTTTCGCCCTTCTTTTCATCACTTGAAAATTCACCTTCCGGAGTATCTTTTGACAAGTTCTTGATTTTTCTGCTTTTCACGCGAATTTTAAGACAAACTTCCATCGAAGAAGATGAAGTTGTTTTGCCGAAAATGAAAAAAAACAACTGAATGAGAAATTACGTGCCGTAGAAAGCGCGCGAAAAAATTTAAAAGCCTCGATTTGGTTTGGGTGTCCCACACCTGACTTGAGCTTGCGATCAAATCGAAAGCAAGTACCTGGTCAGCGGTCAACTTACAAAAAAACAGCTGACCTCGATGAGGTCTTAACTTGAGCCCGCAATATGGTCAAGTGACACTGGTCAGCGGATACCTTGTTTTGACAGGTGTCAATTGGCTATAAGATGGATGTCCAGTATCAAAGACGTACGCTGTAAACTAGCTAGTCAGCTGGGCCATGTGGAGTATGGCCGCCATATTGGATTATTATGATTATTATTACAATATTTTTAATTATTGTGCGACTCCGTCGTCGTCGTCGTGCGTACGCGCCCACGAGCAATACCGCTAGGTTCAGGAGAGCGCTTCTTATAAATATACAAAATGTCAACAATCAATATGTACATATGTACATCTACATGAACCGAAATTCTGAGCCTATGTAAAATACTTTCTGCGCCAGATGCAGATCCAAAATACGCTTAATTTGCTGCTGTGAGCGACATGCTCTATTGCTTTTATTGCTTTACCTTATTTTATTTTGTCAACATAGTTTTGTGGTACAGTCTTCAGACGTTAACATCTAAATTTTAGGGGATTCGATCGAACTCTTTTATAGCGCCGATATCAAAATTGCTATTTTCATCAGTGCTTAAAATAAAATTAGAGTACTTAACTCGTAAAAACTGCATAAAAAGCTAGTAAAAACGCGATCAAAGAGCACATAAAATTACAAAAAAACTGTCTGGAATAAAAATGTCTTAAGTGTCTTTTTTAAAAGATGCTACTGAGGGGCTACTCCTGATCGCAAAGGGCAATGAGTTCCATAGTTGAGGAGCAGCAGCAGTAAAAGATCGATGTCCTAACGTTGTTCAAGTCTTTAATTTCACAGGGTTTAGTATCAGTCTGTCACAATCGTAGCGTACCTTAATTGTATTTACGTGTTTCTTTAAGATTAATAAGTTCCTGGAGATAATACGGCGCTAAGCCATTGATAGCCTTATAAGCATCACGGATAGTGGGGACAACTTCGCGTTTGACATAACGCTCCGAAGTGGCATCTAGAGCCTCTTCATGCCACTAAAGCTTTTTGTGCTTTTTGAATATCTTTTATTATTTTCGACTTTTTCAGGTACGCACGTGCGTACGTGCGCACAGGTAGCTACGCCCCTGTCTTTAGTCGACAGGTTAAGATTGTTACCGATAACCATACACTTTATTCCAAAATAGCGGCCGATTTATCATCCTTTCGTTCGCATTTTTATTAGCCCTCTTTGTCTCATTTTCACTTCAAAATTCTTTTGTATTTTCTGCATATTCACGAGGCAAAAATGGCAAATTAACATGCAAACAAAACAATTATAAATTGGCTTCCATATTAGAATAACGTGTATAATGCTCGAAAACCACAGCAGTATGCAATATCCTCGGGCAAAGTGTTGTATTCAAAGTTGGACTGACTGTTGTGCTTTTTTGCTTCATCGAAGAAAATGAAGCATTTATAGTATAATTATGCGCAAATACGGTGATAATACATATAAAAATGAGTATGCCTTCAAGCAAAATACAAAAAGACAACGGGTTAAGTTCAAGAGTGTTTTTTCTCTGCTCTGACAATGGTAAAGACAGCTGATTTCTCGGTTTATTGCCACTGAAATCGTTTCCCTTTGTTTTTTATGCCCTGCTCTTTGACTGAAGTCCACTTTTAAGTGTAAATTTTGTAGGAGTGGGTGGGTCTCTTAAAAAAGCGCCATTTAGCGTAACAGCCATACAAGTTTCGAAAAGTTTGCTTTTCAGTGAACTAAAAGTGATTTGAAATTAATTTTGTCCATAGTAGCAATTGAGTGATGACGGTCATTAATCCAAGTGCGGCCGCAACACTACTAGAACAGAGACCTGAAAAAAATTTTCAGGCTCTGAGCGGGATTCGAACCCACGACCTCTGCGATGCCGGTGCAGTGCTCTCCCAACTGAGCTATCAATGCCACATGAGAGCGGTCGTATGCGGGTTATCCCTTTATATGGACGTTATACTTGGCCCAAGTATAGTAAAGAATGAAATTAATTTTGTCCATAGTAGCAATTGAGTGATGACGGTCATTAATGCAAGTGCGGCCGCAACACTACTAGAACAGAGACCTGAAAAAAATTTTCAGGCTCTCAGGCTCTGAGAGGTCGTGGGTTCGAATCCCGCTCAGAGCCTGAAACATGGTATTCACAAGAGAAATGAATGTGGAGGAACGCATCCAGAACCTGCCTCCAGAGTTGAGAGAAAAAATTCTATCACATTTCATTCAAAAACAAATGAAGGAGAGGGAGAAAAAATGGTGGGGCTGGGTTCATGCTGAACTTTTGCAAAGAAGAAACAAACCCAAAAATTTTCTGGAAAAGGTGAAAAGAAAGGTTAAAAAGACGAAAGTGATACCACCTATTGAACAATAGCACCCACAAGTCAAATGAATCTCTTGGAAGGCGTCAACCAACTACCACCCGAACTGCGGGAACAAATCCTTGGTTTTGTCGTTCAAGCAAAACTCAAAGACAAAAAAAGCGCAGGGTAGGACAATGTCCACAACGAGCTTTTGCTGTTTTTCGCTGAGACGCCTTACTGTGAAATTGAAGAGCTTCCCACAAAAGTGACCAAATGTGGGATCTGTGACATGTGCAGGCGCAATGGACGTCGTTGGGTATGCTGGCAAAAAAAATCGCGACCACATTTTGTGCGGCTGGCTAGACGACATCGAGGTTTTTGAAGAAAGGTGGGTTGAGGATAACCTGTGGCCAGCCGTTTGTTTTGGATGTTCGCAATTGGTTGGATGCTCGTGTGCTTGCTGAAAGAGAAGCTTTCACAAAACCGGAAAATAATCGAGGAAGTTCGGCGGGTGTTGAATGAGCTCAAACACCCAGACCGAGTTTCTCTTTCGTGTTGATAGCGTTTTGCGCCAAAGCGTGGCCCCATTGCCTCTTTCCCAGCGGAATCTCGTCAAGAGACTTCACCATTTTGCGGTCGGCAACATGCTTGCATTTTTTTTCGTCCTCTCCGTACTTCTTCGCGCGAAATTCGCAACTGCTGTAATCGACATCATGTTGCATTGCCACCGCATCCCTCGAACCAGAAGTTGGTTGAAAAACTTCCTGAATTTTGCCCGTTTCAGGATCGAAGAACAGCTGTTGGTCGAGCGGGTTGTAGTGCCCAGTGAAGTTTTGGCCAGGCTAGTTCCAACCTTTTTTTGGTGCGCGCAGTTTCCCAATCAGAGCATGAACATCCACCCCCTTTCCATAATAATTTTTCAGGGTCTTTTTGAGTATTTCTGGGTAACCGCGGTGGCCGGGTAAGGCTTTGCCGAAAGCTTCCAAAAATTTCGGGTTTGTGGCCAACTTTGGGACCAAAGCCCCTTGGGAAACAAAGCGGGGGTCGAAAAGATCGCCAAGACCAGCGCCGGCGAGCCCTTTACCGTAGCCTTTCCATTTTATCCACGAGCCGTAATTTTGTGTTCCACCCTGTTTCTTGTATTCGTTGTATTGCCGCTTGTATTCTAAAATCATCGCGCGTCCTTCTTTCGCTGAAACTTCAGGCCCCTTGAAAAGGTTTGGGTTGGAAGCAATTCCCACAATTTTTTGAAATCAACAAATGGGAAAGGAACAGGCAGCCCACGCCCATCCAGGTCCTTTCTGTTGGTTTTTTACTGAATGTTCGGTCTCACTTTTGTGGAAAGTTGGTCAAGTAGCTCGTGGCCCAACATTCCAACCACCGGTGTGGCTTTCTTCATTCCGTAATTGATAACTTTCTTTTGCACATCTGGGTTGCACAAAGCTTCTGAGGCATAATAGCGGTCAGCTTCAAACCCCTTTTTTGCAAGATACGGAACCCCGTGCTGCAAAAACAGGTCGGTTGCTGTGCCAGCAAAATCAGTCAAAACTCCAGCGCCCTCTGCAAGAGAGGGCTTAGCTAGTTTTTTGGCAAGAAGCGGGTTTTTGTTTTGCACAAACCGCACACTTGGCCTTGAGCATTCTTGGGTTGTTTTTGGTCTTGACAACCTTTTCAGACCCAGGCTCGTTGGTAGTTTTGCGTCTGTCTTTCACACGGTAAACCTCCATTGTTTTAAAGCGGTGGTATAATCAGAAAATAATTTTTCACAACCCGCTCATTTTCATGCACAACGTCAGAAAACATTTTGAGAATGTCTTCATATACCCGTGCCTCTGTTCCGTTCATAGAGGAAAAGCAGACGATAGCAACCACACCTCACACTTCCAATCTACTGGATTTGGTTGTCGTTGCGAAGAAAAGTTTTATGGCCCAACTTTCGCATTCCCACTGCCACTCATTTGGGTGCGGCATCCCGAAGGAGTCGAAATACTCCACGTCCTTTCCCTTCCAACAACAAACCCAGTGTGTGCCCAAGCTCCCGAAATAATCCAGGTTGATGATGCAGGACGAATGGTACAGGGGTTTGGCCTCGTTGCGCGAGAAGATGCCCTTGAGTGGGATGCCGAAATATTTGCACCAATTCATTAGGTCAACGTTGGAAAGCGGCCCGTCCCTGAACTTCATTTTTTCCCCGCCTGAAGATTGGGCGTTCCCAGTCCTCCCAACGACTATAAACAGTTGGAGGGCGCATTTGCATTCCATTGCCCCTGGAGGGGGGAGGGGGTGGAGGCAGACGAGGAGGAGGCACCTGCGTTCCACTCCCCAACATCTTTTGACAAGGCCAATGGCAAAAGGAATGCCGAGGGGAGCCAACATGCCTAGAAACCCGCCATATTGCGCGGAGCCGCCCCCACGGACCAACCCTTTCCCCATGAGAAATTTTTCAATTGTTTTTTTTTTCTGGTCGGGGGACAGCATTTGCGTGAGTTTGCACAAATGCACCTCCTGGGGGCCATAACCCTTTCCGGAAATATATTTCAAAAGTTTATCCGCACCGAAGCTGAGCCTCGCGGTTCCCAAAGCTTTTGCGTGAGTTTGTACAAATGCACCTCCTGAGGGCCATAACCCTTTCCGGAAATATTTTTCAAAAGTTTATCCGCAAAGCTTTTGCGGCAGGTGCAAGCAAAGGCTGGACCAAACCAAGCACTGTGGAAAAGAGGTTGCCCCAGTGTTGCGCGGAAATTTTTTGCATCTGGGTTCGGCTGATTTTCAAATCAGCGCCTTTCCCTTCGCCAACCGTTTTTCGTATCCGGTTGATTTGCGTGGCGGTGAATTGTTTGGTGAGGGGTGTCCTTTTGGCCTGCAGTCAACCCAATTTTGAAGGGGTGATACACCATCGTCATCTTATATCAGAGCAAAGAAAATCTCCAGAGCTGGGTTCAAACAACGACCAACTCATTTCCAATCTGTTTTATGACAAATTCTTCCTCATTCAAGACAGCGGCATACAGCCGGTAATCCGCTGTGGTGGCTTGGTTCAAGCGATAATGCAAAATCAGCTTCTTTTCATCCCCTGTCATACTTTCTTTGACTGCCCGTAGATCGAAATAGACGATGGGATAAAGCGTTGAGTAGTTGGCCACATTCAACTGAGTCCCAGTGTTGAAGTCATTTTTTCTGTAGCTGTAGTCGATCAGATCACGGCGTATTTGGGTTTGGTCTTCCCCATCATATTCCAGCTCGGGCTAAAAGGTTTACCCATACTGAAGGCGACAAGTTGCTAATTTCGCCCCTCCATCGACAGCGAAGGTGCTGAAGATGTAGGGGTTCGTTGTGGCGGCATTTAGGTTCGCCACTTTTTGAATGAAAACGAAGACATGTTTTGCGTTTTTTTTCCCAGGTGGTAATCAGCCATTGCCCTCCGACATCTCGCCTGTCGGTACCGCGGAGCAGTGTTTCCTTCAAGTAGCACCATTGTGTGGGTTTCATGAAGTTCTCATTGACGAGCTTTTGGCCTTCAGGCGCAAGCATCAGCTTTGGAACCTACAACTCAAATTTCGTGACAACGATTCGGTTCCTGGTGCCACCGTGTTGAAACAGCATTTTGCCGTCTTCCTGCAACTTTATTTCAAACAGGAGTTGCATCGGGGCAAGAGTTTTTCCGACAGTTCTTTGAAGAATGAATAACGTTTGAGGGGAATTATTGTTCTGACCGTTTTTCGGGGGTCTCCCTGTGAAAGAAGTGCGCGCGCTCTGATATACAAGGCTGGTTGCGGCGGCCCCTGTCACATTTGTGGCGTCGTTGTCGAGATACCAAAACTCCTCTTTCGCCACGCTTCGCGCATAGTCACAATATTCCAACAAGTTTTTGATAAAAATGACTTTGTGCACGTCGCTGGCTTTGTAAAGGGTTTTTCCCGCGGAAAAAAGAGCTGTTGACTGGGGCCACCCGCGTGTCAGCGGCCACCAATCCCTCGTCTGTTTTTTCCTGTAATTCGTACTCCACCTAGAAATAAGCATTTTAACAGTCGCGGTTGACGTATCGGTCGTTCATAACAATGGAATTGCTCATAGTCCACCTTCTCAAGCAAGCGCGGCGTCCTGAACATCTTGGTACACAAAAACAAAAAATTTAAAGCTGGTTTGCCAAAATTTGACTGAGTTTGATCATCGCGTCTGATTGGGGGCGCTTTTTGGGGTGCGGGGTGGCTGACCTGCGGCTCTGCAACAATTGTCCGATTTTTCTGACGCCCTTTTCAGTCAGCGCTTGAACCCCCTTTTCAGGCGCTTTTTGAGTCCCCTGTTTTGCGGCTTTTTCCACAACCGAGGTCGCTTCTTTTTTGAGCCGTTTGCCGATGACCACGAGGGTGTCGCGGACCACACCCGACCCTTCGTGTTTGAAGTGTGCGTGTCAAAAAGATTTCATCCACTCGCTCGGTCGATTCATGACGTGTATATTTCATTCAGAAATTCATGCAGAAATTTAACGAATCATAAGATCCAAAGCCACGTCCGCATTGTTGAGGTCCAGGGTGTTGTTTCGCCCGTCTGTGACCCGAATTCTCACCGAGTCGATTCGAGATTTGTTGACTAGATGAAATTTGGGGCGCAGGGGTTCTTTCGTGAAAGGGTAGCTGACCTTGAGATTCGCGGTGGAGAAGGAATACAAAACGTCGCTTGGCACATCGTTTGCCCGTCGTGTGATCAAGTCGCAGTGCAGCAACACCCGGTCAACACTCCTTGTGATGTCTGGAATCCTGGTTCCCGAGAAGCTTGTGTCGTCTTTCAGGATCTTTTTGTCTAACCCAAGCAACCGCGCGAAATCTACAGTCGAGAGGTCGAGTTCATAATTATCCGCCAGCCCAATCACAGCCTGGATGATGGCGTGATCGAAGTAGAGACTGAAGATGTGTTTTTTGTCCGCCGCATCTGGGTCAACGAACCCGGTGTGCCCCTGCAAAAACCGGTTGCGGTCTGTGTGATCGTACATCCCATCAGACAGGGTCAAGGTTTGCCAGACTTCCCCTTTCTTCCTCCACTTGAGTTCGTTGTTGGCGAAGGCGGCCGCAACATTGTACCAGGCGTAGCTCATGGTGATGAGACTGTCAAGCGCTGCTTCGTAGTGCCGCTGCGGGTCGAGTATGATTGGCGGGTTAAACGAGATTTGAAAGTCGTGGGACTTTTGGGAGGCACCATTTCTTTGCAGCTTCGCAAGGCTCGAGTCGAGCAACAAGTGGAACATCTTCACACCCGTATGTAATCGTTGAGACTTTTGCGCATCTGAAATTCATTGATGACACGAAGCCCGAGGAGCTTTTTGAGCAAAGAAACGAATTTTTGTGGAGTTTCGTCGCAGTGTTGCCGGCTTTCAACGAACCAAGGGCCAAATACAGTTGGTGGATCTGTTGTCAGCGGCCTCACCAAAACCACTGCCTTCCGTTTCCCACTCTTGCTCCGCAAATTCCTCTTCTTCTGGCCCCCTGATCGCGGGCCGGCGCTCCAAAATGGCTTGTTCCTAAGCTGTGGGGGGTCGGGCTCTTGTTTCTGGCGGGGGAGTCCGTTTGAACGCCTTTTTCCTCACTTGCGGATGCTGTGGCGGAAACTCTCTTTTTTGGGTTTGAACCCCAGCAACAAAATCTTGGAGATCTCTCACGGTGTAACCGTAAAATCAGGAGGTTTTCTTGTACACTTTGTACTGGGTGTCATCCCCATACTAAGTGATAAGCCGTTTGGCTGTTCGCAAGGCATCCGATTCATTGGTGCCGCTGAGAAAGCTTGTTTCCACTCGCCCTCCCCATGTCGGTCATGGGGGGCGCTCAACATCACTCCCAGAGGTGGCGCCTTCTTCGTCCACCACTGGTGGGGGTGGAGGTGGAAACACTTCTTCCTCTTCTTCGGTGGTTGGTGACGGGGGAGGTGTTTCAGCCTCCGCCCTGAAATCGAACAGGTTAACTCGGTCGATCTCGTCCATTTCGTAGTTGGGACCGGTCACTTCTTCCGCCGGTGCAACATTCAAACTTTTGTTCAACCTCGTCGTGACTGGTTTGAAAAGCTTTTCAGCCTCGACCTGGCCAAACTCCTTTCTGATTTTGTTTGTTTTGAATTTCCGGCGGATTTCTTGCTCATGTTTTTCGACTTCCGCTTCGGCTTCTGCCTGTTGCCGACATTTTTTCACTGACATGGCCGCGCTTTTGCAACCTGTATATAAAGAAAAATGAAAATTCCGAGTTATGATCAGACGTTTCTGCCACAAATGGTTTCCGGCAGGGTCATCCATCCATGCCCGCTGACGTTTTTCGGATGTTGATCTGCGGGCCAAGCAATTCATGCAAGACAAACATCGTGCTGCACATGCTTTACGAGCCGTTGGAGTTTGACAAGGTCTTTCTCTTTTCGAAAAACCTCCACCAAAACAAGTATGAAGCGCTCCTGCGGGACTTTGCCAAAAACATCGACCCGAGGTGGGTTTCCAGGTCATCGAGGCCCCCGGCAACGAAATCGTTCCGCTGGAAGAATTGCCTCCTGACAACCAACTTAAAACATCGTCGAGTTCGACGACTTGGTTTGCAAAAAGAACCAAAACGACATTATCAACTATTTCATCAACGGCAGGCACAGAAACTGCAACGTCATTTATCTCACCCAGACCTATTACAAGGTTTTCAAAAGCACCCGGGACAACTGCATCCATTTCTGCCTTTTCAGTTTCCTCCCAAGGGAAAACAAACGAATCGCCGACGAGCTGGGCGTTGATCACGACCTGCTGGACCGCGCCACCGACAAAAAGTTTTCCATCTTTTACCTCGACAAACCTCAAAAGCTGATGAAAAAAATTTCCATAAGACTATATAACAACACTGTACAAAATCATGGGGGTGGTTTACCTTACGAGCCAAGGTTTTCAGACACCCCGGAGCAACGGTGACGACAGGGGCCTTTCTAAAACTCAATGGGAGCGCCCCCAATGACTGGCAACATGGACAGGGGGAGAATCTCATCAGCAACATGGGTTATCCCAAAGACATTCTAGATGCTTTTAACAAAGTTATTTCAATTCATAAATTGCGCAATGTTTGAAACTCGACGGTAGCGCTCCAATGACCGGCGACATGGACATGGGGGAGAATCACATCACCAACATGGGTTATCCCAAAGACATTCTCGATGCTGTGAACAAAGGCTATCTAGATTCCGAAATCGCGCATTGTTTGAAAACCGACGGGGCAACCCAGCGTGGGGTGATTTGAACATGGACGGAAATGCCATCATCAATTTGAAAGACGCCGATTCCTGCTCGCCTGCTGGCAACGCCGTTAACCAAAAATATGTGAACGGGGTTTGCAAGCCAATTTTGACACGATTGCGCAAAAAGACTTGAACATGAACAACAACGCGGTCGTAAGTCTTGCGCCCCCCCCCCCCTCCCTTCGCCACAGCAGACGCGGCAAACAAACGGTATATCGATTAAAATTTCCTCCGAGGACACGGAACAGAGCCAATGTTTGGAGACCTAGACATGGGTTTGCAAAGAATCACCTCTTTGCACGACCCAACCACCCTTGTTGACGCGGTGACAAAAAATTACATGGATAATTCCTTGAATAACGTCCTGGAAAAGGATGGCAGTCAAGCAATGACAGGCAATCTCAACATGGGGCCCACAAAATCAACGCTCTCGAAAAGCCGGTCGACGAAACGGACGTGGCAACGAAGGATTATGTGGATCATTCGCACCTTTCTCAGTCCGGTGGGCAAAAAAATCAATTCGCCTACCTCATGGACGATTCGGATGAGTCCTCATCCGAAAACAACACAACGATCCACGGGATAGTCAACTTATTGGAATGATGACCATGCAAACCGACTTGAATATGAATGGTGAGCTTCTTTGGGCGCCAAAACTGGGGACCGACTTGGATTTGAATTACAAAAAGTTCGCAGTGGCGGCCTGGAGCAGTTCCGCGGGTCTGTTGGTGGGATGGTGATGGAAACTGCTCTGGACCTGGGTGGGTTTGCCCTTTCTCAACCGAAACTGGGTGATGATTTGAACTTGGACGGGCGCCGTGTGAAAGATGGGCGCGCAACGTTTTTTGCCGGAACAACCGGGAAGATGATCTTGCAGAGTGACCTGAACCTAAATGGTCAATACGTGGTCGATGAGAAGGCGTCATTGTTTGGTGGAACAAACAGCCAGATGACGTTGCAGAGAGACCTGAACAGGAACATTTATTTGATTCATGAACGAAAATTGGGTGGAATTTTGAATTTGAATAACAATGCGGTTTACAACAACGACCCTCTTTTATTCAGATACAGCGATGGAGTCATCCACTTCTCAAAACCTGTGTACTGGCCAGGTATGGTTTATCAAGAAGATAGCGCTGTTGACTGGGGGGTTGCTAACAAAGATCAATGGGTTGATATGCCCCTGCCGGCGCCAAGAGTGCCATTTTTGCCTTTTCAATACCATTCAAGCAAGATTGCTATTAGGCCACGAAGCAAACTACTCTATCACTTTTGAGTTTTTCTTAAAAGATGCCCAAAATCGCACTATTGCTAATCCCTCCACAAAGATAGATGGGTGTTATGTGGTTATTTTTCTATTCCCTGGGCGCATAGTTACCTGAAAAATTGCCTCAATTTCATGCCGTGTGAAAGGTCTCAGTAATAATCTGCCAGCGCAGGCAAGATTTATTCTTACGACGGAATGAAAATTCTCTTTTCTTAATATAATACCTCCCACGAACCCAAGCTCTGTGTGTTCGACTTCAACCCCATCGACCCCTCCCTTGAACGGGACACCGTCGAGATGTTGAAGAAGCTTTACGCTTTTTACCACAAAAACACATTAGGGCCACGAAAAAATGTTTCGCAACTTTCAAAGAAAAAAATCTGTTTTGCAATGTGGTGGCTGGAAAGGCCATCGTTTCTTCTGCAGATGCGGGGGGCATTACCTTGAACCCGATTGTGTTTACAACTCTAACTGCCTTAGGCCTTGTGGTTAAAGGTGTGGCAAGCTTCAAAAAATATGACAAAAGGGCGGAGTGGGTCAATTTCGCCCGGGTTGAGTACAAAAAAATTCTCGACGCGATTCGCTTCCATCTCAGGGGTGAGGTTTTCGTGGAAAAAGAATTCCTTGACAGGCTGAAACTGGTTAACGACTTCGTCAGGGAACACTGCATGGAAATCCCCGAAAAAATCCAGACGAAAATACGCCGAACGTTTCGTCGCGGAGTCGTTATCACATTGTTTGATTCAAGTACCCCCACCATTCATCGAACCTTGCTGGGTGAATTTTTTCAATGGCGGGAAAGAGGTGTGCGAGAATTTCTTTTTTGCGCAGCCAAACTCCTTCTGGAACCACTTGAAAGTAATCGTGCAAAAAGCAAACATAATTAGCCGACCTGGGGATGTGAAAGTCCCTGAAATTTTGGATGAGGTTTGCCAAAAACGTCAACCAAGACGGGGCGCTCACTTCTCGCCCGGCAACAGAAATGGTGTTGACGGCGTCGTATATTTCATGTTTCTCGAGAATTTTGCGAAGGTGGGTGTATGATACAGGGTTGGCTGTCCACCCCTACCGCCTTCTTGGTTTTGGTTGGAGTGCCGAGCTCCTCAACCCTTTGGCAACTTTGACAAACAAGTTCGAAATTCTCATGGTCCTCCACCATCTTTTCCCCACAGCACACCCTTCCATTTACGTTCGCCATCTTTCAAACTGTTTTATAGGTCCAGTGGAAAAACGCCATTCAAAAATTTACTATAGCCCGAAAGGCTACTGGAAAGGGTTTGCCGCAGTGAAAAAATTATCCTAAGCCGAAAACGTTTCGGAAAATGTTGCGAAACAATGGTTGTAAAGGCAGGCGCTTTGGCAGATCTTTCTTCCCGCGCTGCGGCGCATTCCTCGGCTGAAGTTTGACGTGCCACACCCAACACGTTGCACCAAGCCGACTTGCTCTTCATGTCGCATGACAAGGTGGGGCGCAAAACTTTCAAATACGCGCTGACTGTGGTCGACGTGGCCAGCCGTTTCAAGGCAGCTGAGCCCCTGACCTCGAAAAATTCTGACGAAGTGGCCCGGGCCTTTGAAAAGATTTACAAGCGTGGCCCTCTCAAATGGCCAAAGCTGCTGCAGGTAGACACTGGGGCGTGAGTTCATGGGGGCTGTTTCCAAAGTCATGGAGGCGCATGCAACGGGCATTTGCCGTGGACATGTTGAAGTGCACCGCGACCAGGCAGTTGTGGAACGCTTCAACTGCACTCTTGCTGAGCATTTGTTCGGGCACCAGTACGCAGTCGAAATGCGGCTGCCGGAGGGTTTGCGGTCTGTTGTGTGGGTAACAAGGCTTCCAAGGGTTGTTGCTGCTCTCAACAACCAAACCACGCGGCTGACAGAGCAAAAATCCGTAGATGCGATCCGAAAACAAACTGTTTTCGCACAAGAAGCAACTCCGTATTTGAGACCTGTTGACGCGGCCGAAAAACGGCTCCCTGATGGCGTGGAAGTGCGCTTCTTGTTGCAGCCTTGTGAGTTGGAGGGTGGGGCGCAAAGGGCCACAGATCCAATCTGGTCTCTGCAAACTTTCACACTCGAAAGGGCTATGATCAAGCCAAACCAACCTGTCATGTATTGGCTTTCCGATGGGCCGAAACGCAGCTTCGTGCGCGAAGAGTTGATGGTTGTTCCCCCAAACACGAGTTACCTCCGAGCAACCGAGGTTAGTCTTCGAACACCTGATCCAGAAAAGCGAGCAGATCTGTTTCGTCGACCTTTGGAGGGGTGTTATGATATTCAATCGGCTCCGTGGAATTCCGTCCGGCAGCACCCGAAGCTTTTCGTAATACGCGCTCAGCCCCAGCTTCTGCTGCTCGTAAGTCGTCATCCGCCCATCAACCATGCAAAACCCCTTGTTCGTTGCCATGTCCTCCGCCCCTTCAAGCGCCGCTTTGAAACGCCCCCACGTGACTGCGTTCAGCGCCTTCGTCATTCCCTTTGTGCTAAGCTTGTTTTTGCTCCTGGGGCGTCTTTTTCCTCAACAAAGTAACATTTCGAGCAAAGCGCGATCATCCTCTGACCAACACACTCAAGTTTGAAGTGGCCTGGTGTGAGGCCGCTCCACTTGTCCTAAGCCAGCCACTGTTTTTTGCACGCCTCAAATTCCGCCCTCGTTTCCGGTTTCACGACATCTTCCAGCTTTTCGCCGCTGATCGCCATATAAATACTGTTGGTGTCCATCTGGATCAGCTCGAAATCAGTTCTGTCAACAAACCTGTCGAGAAAGTCGTAATGAAACTCCAACATCCGCAGCTTCGCCAGCTGATACACCGCGATTCCGACTTGAAAGGGCCTTTTGATTATGATCCGCACCTTTCGGGTTTCCAGCTGATATGCCTCTACGATTTCATCGAGATCGGAGAAGAAGGCGCTTCGAAGAGTTTTGTCAACAACCTTTTCGTCTTTTGTGAGAAACACGTTGGTTTGCCGCTCCAGGGCTTGGATCATCTTTCCGTACGCGCTGTTCCCCAACAGCTTGAAAACCTCAGCGAGGAGCGCCTTGATTTTTCCCACATCTCCTGTGCGGCGGGCCTCTATCATTTGCTTCACAAACCAGTTGAAAATTTTCTTTGGCTGATAGTCAATTGTTCGGTAAACCGCCGTGATTTCCGCTCCACGGTCCACATACCATCGCAGAAGGGGGGGCGTACACCAACATTTTTTCTGCGGACAAAGCACCCACCAACTTTTTGCCGTTGCCGCGGGTTCGCCCTGTGCGCTGCAGATAGTCCAACATGTGTTGGGGAACGGCTTCGGCAGGCACCTGCTTGTTCATGAAGAAGGGGCACATTTCCTCAAACTTGGACCGCAGGGGTTGTGGTATCTCAATGTCGACCTCAGCAAACCCAAACCACATGCCGTCTTTGACCTTTTGTGTGAAAACAGGCGCAAGTTTCGCCTCCCATCCAACTGGAGTGTGCACAACCTTTTCTTTCCCACAAGGCATTTCTTTCAGCATGGTTGACAAATAAAGTGCGTTGGCGTCGTAGCCGAGAATTTTTTGGCATGGTTTTGGATTGGGAATTTGATGTAATCGAATTTTTGTGGCACCAGCCTCGTGGCGCCGAGTGAACACAAGGCTTGGCCCTCCGACGACTGCCCCTTTCAACATCGCATACGCTTCGTTTCCAGGGCTCCAGAGCTCCGCGCCCTGCAGGAGATAGTGAAGGCTCACGCCGGGTGTGCTGACGGCGCCTTTCAGGATGTCAATGCCTTTTTCGGTGTAAAAGGCCTGCATTTTCTCCAACGCTTCCAACCCCGGAGCCACATCAAGGTTGTTGTAATGACGAAGCCAGCCGGCAAAGGTCCGCGTGCCCTTTTCTTTGAACAAACGCTTGCACTCTTGTCATTCTTTCAGCCAGAGCACGAATTTCTCATTCAGGCGAGAGTACCACGCGAGATAATCTGGAAGGCTTGGGAGGTCAAGCTTGTTGGGAGAATCAAACCACTCATGCGGAAACCAGGATTTCTCAACAGTGCACCCATATGCTTTGACCCACTTGTCGTAGCTGGTTCCCAGGCCCAGGTAGTTAATAATATCCAAGAAGCGAAACTCTTTTGTCCACAGAAACATGATCTTGTTGGCTCTCTTGGCCACTTTGATGTCGCCTGCATCAGCAAGCCGACCCACGAAATGTTCTCTGATCAGGTTCAAATCGAACAGAGTTGAACCCGAGAATGGGCACTTGGTTGCACCATTCATCAATGATTTGGGAATCAGGTTGAAGTCTTCAGGAATAAACTCCGTTCTCACTCTTTCCCGGATGGTTTTCCCGCGCCGCTCCAACTCCTCCACAAACTTGCGCGCCAACTCTCTGGGATCTCTTTCGCAGATGTGTGTGGGTTCGCGTTCGAGTGTGTCCCCAATGGAAACTGAAATCGGCACGTGTGTGTTTTCCAACGTGAGGCAAGCAGTTGGTCCTTTCCGCTGACTGTTGTCGCTGTACGCCTCGAAATCGAAGAAAATCGCGTGTGGAAAGGTTTTTGTGAAGGTTTAGGGTTTTTCCCCACCGCGCCCAACTTCGTACGGCCACCCTCAACAACGTGGAAACCTGCAGCACAAAGTGCTTTGGTTCGGGCAAGAGTCGCTTTAAAACAATCGTCAGCAGTTTTCTTGATTTTTGGGTCCACAATTGCCTTGCGGTCTGGAAAACATTTCGGGCAACAGTGAAAGAAACAACCGTGATATTGGAACACAGTTTTGCTTGCGGGGTGAAACCCATCCACGGAGGCACCAGCAACCCACCGCTCTCCCCCGTGCCCACACCCTGCGTGGTGAATATGAATATTTCAGCGTTTGGCTTTTCTTTCAAGCCAGTCGGTTGCCCCAACATAAATATTTTTGTGAATGATATACGAAATGAATCATATATAAACTGCGGAAATGAAATCAAATGAAGAATGATGCTCGCAGTTGTGAACGCAAAATAAGCCTGAAAAAATTTCAGGACTTCAACGGGGTTTGAACCCGTGACCTCGCGATTACCGGTGCGATGCTCTAACCAACTGAGCTATGAAGCCACTCACGTTGGGAGCAGGTCAATTGTGGGTACATATATTTTTGTCGGGGAAGAAAGCCTTCTCGAAAGCTGTTTTCGGCGCTTTAACTTTTGCGGAGGGGCAAACAGCCTGCGTTTCGCCTCTTGCGCAGGTTTGGGTGTGGCGTTGAAGATTGGAAGATTTTGTGAACCTACCTTGCTTGGCAATGTACACACGCTTACCCTTTTCCAAACTTTTCGACATCCTTGATGAGAAAAGCGTGCCCAGCGAAAACACCAATTGTCATGATGTTTTTCAGGGTTGCTGGCGCGTTTCGTCTGAGATGCCACACCACCCCCTCCTTCTCCCCTCTCCGCCTCATACACACGAATTCCCAACCACTCGGAACAGAGTTTTCGTTGGTTGAGGTGTTGCTCAACCTTGTCCAAATCACCAAGTTAAGTTTTGGGGCAGTCTTTGCCAGGTATACCGCAATACTTTTGCGCAAGCGCGTGGGCCGCAACGGTACAACGCTCTGGGTTGTCGCCGTGATAAACCGCAATACAACGTCAAAGACACAGGTTGTCCTGAAAGGTGTCTAGCGCGGCCATTGCTCGGCCGTGCGCGAGGTTCCTCAACCAGTCTGACAAGAAACCTGTTCACACCAACGGTTGGCAGTCCAACACAGCCTTCACGTCTTGATTGAAAAACTCCTGAAAAACCCATTTTGTGTTCGGCCTGGCAATTTCATCCCTTCTCAACCACTCTGCTTCTTTTTCCGGCAACCAGTTTTCAGCTTATGTCAGGGAACTGAACCAAGGCGAACCTTTGTTTTTGTAGGATACAATCATGTAACCGTTTTCAATGTTTCGCAATACAGAGCTGTAACTGTACAGAGGTAAAAGGCTGTGTTGATGTTCTTTCTGATTTTTTCCATGAATTTGTTTGTGTTGTTTTGGTTCAAACCCTGAATCGTCCGCCAAAGAATGAAACGGCGCCCTCGCCTTCCTTGTTCCACCCCCCTCTCTCCCTGGTACCCAAAAAGGTTTTGAATGTCTGTCCGATTATTGAAAACGGTGCCCCTTCTAAAAACGTGGTAAGGGTCGAAAAGTCTTCCAAGTTCTTGGCCCCTTTGTCTTGTTTTCAAACCTCTTCTTTTTCGTGGCGGGGGGGGGAGGGGCGGTTGGTTTGAAGGGTTGTGGGTGCAACCGTTTGGGAAACTTTGCATTTGTTGCTTCAGGAAGAGGCTCGTCCAACACGTTTGAATAGCCGAACGAAGAGGTCCTGATGGGGCGCGTTGCTCACAAGCAGCTCCGCAAACTGCTGCTCTTCCAGCGACTCTATTTCCGCGAATATTTGCTGAATAAACTCCTCTTTGGTGTTTATATTGATGAAAACCTCTCTTGGAATGCTCACATTGACAAGATATCTAAGAAAATTTCATCTGGTATTGGGGCATTAAAATGTATCCGTTCTTTTGTCCCTTCAGCGACTCTGCAGTCTGTTTTTAATAGCTTAGTTTTGCCGCATTTCAATTACTGCAGTGTTGTTTGCGATTCCTGTAATATAACGCTCTCAAATAAATTGCAGAAACTGCGAAACCGCGCTGCTCGTGTGTGGACTTTTTCCAACTTTGACTCTAATGTGGATGATTTATTCACCAAACTTGGCTGGCGAAAACTAAGCATTCAAAGGCAGATGCAGAAAGCCATAAAGGTATTTAAGTCTCTACATGGTCTCACTCCCGCCTACCTAAGCAATCTATTTACCTTACGAAATGAGGGAAGCTATTCTCTGAGAGACTCTGTGAACGAACTTACTGTTCCATTGCCCCGCACTAATTTTCGCAAAAACAGTTTAAGCTATAGCGGTGCTGTACTGTGGAATGGCCTACCTTATGATGTACGGCAAGCAGAGTCCCTTGACGCTTTCCTGTATAAACTTAATTAGCAATTGTACTCTTTTCTCAGACACGGCATTCAAGTATAGCAGTTTACTTTTTAGTAATTAATTCGTAGACAAAGTTGTAATTAGGCATAGGATTTTGTAAAATTTTTACTGATGAATTTTACCGTGTTAAAATAAAGTTATTTTATCTTCTGTCCCGGATGGGAGTATATATTCGAAACAAAAAATATTTTGCCTGTTTTCGGGCGTTGTGCAAAGGTTTGCCCCAAACCCCAAGTAGTGTAAGGGGAGTCACAACAAATCACACTTCTATCTGGGAGTCTTATTTCGCCGAAACAAACCCCCCACCACCATGGTGGTGGTGGTGGTGGTGGGGAAGGGGGGGGGGGGTGTGGTTGTTTCGGCGAAATAAGGTTCCCAGATAGAAGTGTGGTTTGTTTGACTCCCCCTACACTACTAAAACAGATGTCTTTATTCTTGGTTTTCAGTCAGGCAAGTAACAAAATAAAATCGTCAACCATTCGATAGATTAAGTCAAGAAATGGAGATATTGTAGAATAGTAATAAATAAACAGCATGCTGAAGTCTCAGGGCTGTGCGGTATCCCGTACTCGAGTCATTCGGCAAAATCTACCACTCAAAATTATAGAGTTTAGTATGGAAACGCAATGTTAGTATCCCTCAGTGGGGCACAAATATGGCGGCCGGAAACGAGTGAAAACATCTGGAATTTACTTTTGCTATCTCAAAGGCTTTCTTCTCTGTTTTGAGGTTGCAAACATTCACATAGACGCTTCTCTTGTCATGTTGGCTTTTCAGACCTAAAAAAACACACGGGGAATCGATGTTTTCATGTACGTGACATGCTTGTGAGCAGACATGTTTATGTCACACACTGTAATAAAGTCTAAAATTCAAATTGCTCGATTTTCAAAACAAAGCAAGCTACCGAGCTGAAAACATGCAAGCAGATACATTTCTAAAACGTCTTTTACGTGATGAAGCTAAAACTGCAAAAGTCTCTTTAATTTGGAATTTTAGTTTTTTATGACGTCATGTGAAAACCAAGAATTACTGGCTCATACTCCAATTTTATCAAAAAATCCTATTTTGGAAAATTAGTAATAGAAAATGGTACTAGCTACAAAGTTCTTGTTATAGTCTGTATATGGAAGGTGATCTTAATAGTTTTTGCCCTTCAAGGACCTTAATGGTATTGCTGTTCTACATGTTCTCATTGAGTTTCAATAATTGTACTGAACACCAAAAAAATACTTCCGTTTTTTTTTTGGTAACGGTCATGGTAACGGAGGTGAGATAAAAGAGTGATAACTAGTTCTTGGATTTGTGGCAAAGCCAGTCTCGTTTCGTTAAAGTGCTACTGAGCCAAATAATAAATTAAAGTAGGAGTAAGTTAATAGTTCGATATCTCATTGACCGGTTAAATAAGTTTGAACGCAAAGAAACCATCTTTATCGGCAAACAAGGCGAACAAGGCGACGTTACCGTTGTTGGTGCGACACGTTGATTCCTAATTAGATATGCACACTACGTCACATGGTTTACACATAGAGCGCACGGGAATTGACAGCTCACACATTTCCCTAGTCAGATGCAATGGCGAAGAGGTAGGACTTGTGCGGCCGGTGACCCAGGAAAAATAAGCTATAACAACCACATTTATAGTCCTGGCATTTCTTGTAGTCTCAAGGAATAAGACAGTTAGGGTCCAATGGGTAAAGTTTCTACAGACTCACAGGCCAGATTTCAAACCCACTGATTCCAGCGCGCTGTGAACTGTGCTAATGTATCGCCGAAACAAGTGGAACCGATCAGGCGATATCTAGCACAACAAGGTGCATGACCGTAAAACATTAGGCGGAAGATCGAAAGCGTGCAGTCTCAAATCCAGTCATTAACTCATTTTTTACGGGACAGCAAAATATTCTACGTAAACGTCGCATGCTTTGAAAAACTGCAACTTTCCCAAATCTCGGACTATGGTTAAAATCAACCATTTTCAATACCAGGTGATCATTCTTTTAGACTCTATGACCCATTAAACTGACCAGAAGTCCCAATTTTAATTGAATATGAGCATTTATTTTGTTGCAAAACCCCAAAATGCCTTTCAACCGCACAAAAATACGCAACTTTGTCAAATGTCTACATTTGCAGCAAACTTCGACTCTAATTCTTGCAATCTGTTCCACATTTTCCTGCTCACTTCTTGAGCGCGTCGTGGATAGCGCTATTTGATTTCAGTTCCTCTCACTGTCTGTAATTTTCGCGTCTGTGGCCCAGTGGAATTCTGGGTATTGCTTGAGCAACGACGACATGGAAGTCCACCAATTTCCATTTCAGATATTTTCTAGAACCGTGTCGAGCCATCTGGTCCTGCTGCCAAAATATTGCACTGATTGCATCATTTACAAGAGAAAACTCGCCAAAATTGTCATACCAGGTCCTGGAATCCACTTACAAAACTGCTTAAGACACAACTTTACTCCGTGAATGGCCATCAATCGCTCCCATACTTTCGGCGACCTACTTCGTGTGAAATTGCTTCTCACCTCCGTTTTCTTTCAAAGGATTGCCTCTACCCATCAACTCAGCCTTATGATGCCAGGCAGAGGGCTTCTGAGCTGGAAAATGGCTCGAAAAACACACTTATAAATCAAATACCCAACTAATTGAAGCTGCAGTGTTCGTTTAGAAATAAACGACAGCTAGCGTGACGAGCGTGACAACAAAGATAGAGCCTTCGGTGTTGTGGACTAGCGAAATCACCTTATTAACCTCTTATATGGAGTAGCCAGGTCGATTTGACCTCCTACCCTCCGGAAATTGCAAGAAAGGCGATCAAATCTCTCGTAGAAAAAGAGTTAAGTGAATTTTTTTGCAATTTTCATAACAAGCAAATATTATCTTCACTAGTTCCATTGCTTTTTTTAAGAGAAACATCGAAAATATGGAAATATTCGACAAGCTGACTTCCCTACACTGGATGCACAGTTACCTGAATGCCCGCTCTCAATTAGTCCAAATAGACAACTGGAAATCTCCCCTACAGACAGACCATCAAATGTGGTGTCCCACAGGGCTCTGTGTTAGGGCCACAATATATATCAACGACATCTTCTCATCCTCTAACCCTCTTTCCTTCATCCTCTTTGCCGACGACACCAACATCTTTTTTAACACAAGAATATCTCTCAACTAGCTAGTTAATATTGTAAACCGTGAACTCTTCCTCGTCGCTACCTGTTTCAAAGTCAACAAGCTAACTTTACGTTCTACCAAAAGCAAGTTCATAGTATTTTATCCAACCAGAAAATAGATCAATCTTTCTATCTGTATTGTTCGGCACAATATTCAAAGAGTCGAATACACTAACCTTTTAGGTATCATAATCCATCAAAACCTCTCATGAAGACCTCACATTAGATTGAGCTCGTCCAAAATTGCCAAATCTATTGGTATCATCATCAAATTAAGACGGCTGATAAACTCTGGACACTGTATCTCTCTAATACTCCCTATCTTCAATATTGCTCAATAGTTTGGGCCTCTACATATTCATCATACCTCCAACCCCTCTTCCGTCTCCAAAAGAAAGTTCTAAGAATTATCACACATTCTCCACCTCGTGCACACTCGTATCCTGTTTTTAATAAGTTCCACTTACTTAACATCTTCAATATTTCTAAATATCAAGTCTCCTGCAATACATTTCTTCATATGCAAAAGGTCCTGCCTACCCCTCTCTCTTGCCTCTTTAGCCTTAATTCTGATTACCATCAGTATTTCACCAGACAAAGAGATAACCTCCACGTTCATCCTCTAAAATACTCTTTTTTTCCCTTCGGTCGCAAGGTCCGCTCCAGTCTGGAACGCTAATTGTAAACAAAAACTCAAAGATCATTTTCTAACACTGTAAGATATTGTTTCCTTTCTTCGCTCTCTCTATTAATATAACATCGCCTTTCCATCTCTTTATCCTATACTTTTATTTAATAATTTAAACAATAGCAAATTTTCATTCACTTTTCCACCTATGTCTACCTGAACCTACTGTATATACTTTAATGGCTTGTTTTCTATTTATTCCACTTATTTGTTTGTAAATCTCGCACCATTGACCTTTGCCATATAAGCCCCCTGGGTTCGGCTTATCATTGTATTTCCTTCTGTTTTGCGCTGCTGGTTGTTAATAAACTTAATAAACTTTATAAACTGGAGCGTGTTAATTAACAAAGCTCACTGTACTAAGCCTTTGAGAGGTCTTAAAATGCTCGCAAATTACAAGTCCGTATAAAAAACCCTACAGTGATCACTGGACCTTGTATTTGAACGTTTACCTCTTTGATGTTTTCCTAAGACTAAGCTGAAACGTGGGGGATAAATAACACTGCTTTTGCAAGAGAATGATTTCCACTAAACTTGCTGTTTTATCATACAGTATACGTGCGGGAATTCGAGCGTGAAGCAGACGCATGTGCTGTCGGACTATGCTGGCCTTGTCGCAAGCCTCTGTTCCGTCAATCATCTGAGTTGGGGCAAAGTTATGCAAATCAAAACGCAACGCGTTCGCCCAGCTTCGCCCCGGCTTGCGATTCGCAGGACAAGAGCTAGTGGAAAACGGAAATGAAAATGATGCAAGAATATCCAAGGGAACTGCAATGGAGAGTGGTATTTACGTTTGAGGGAAAGATGGAGAGTAGCAGAAATTGCTTTAGTCTTGAAAGTGGAGGAAACATTCGTAAGAAAGATCGGAAGAATCTTCCAAGCAAAGCAGTCGATTGAGTATATCGCCGAGCTGCAATGTCGAGTTTACTTTTAGTTTTGACCTATTCATTCTATACTGCCTGAACTCAACGGTGTATCAGCTTAAGAATAAGAACTTGCTTTTTTTGTCCGATGTAGATCTTAAGTATTTACCTGTGGCATGTCTGCTCCTTTCGAAAGTGGTTTCAATTGTCTTATCTGAATCTAACAGGACGATATCATTTTATAAACAGCTCGAGAAATATTGTGAAGCAGTAACCAGACGTCTACGAGGATGAGCTATAAGACTGGCTTGAATACCTCCCTGGAAGAAGATTTAAGCTTACAATTTCTGCCATTTAGGTTTGGTTTCTTAAGAATCGGAAAGATGAATTAACACGGGCTCCTCCTAATCGCTGTTCACAGGAAGCTCTGGAGACAGATATTACTCTCTAAACATCAGTCTCTAGACATACCCCCGCCCCCAGTCAGATGATTGACGGAACAGAAAAACCCGAAATCCCTTCGAAGTTTCGAAACGCGCAGGGCGATACAACGAATTTGGCTGTAATATGGCCGGAGTTAAGCTTTCTTCGTCTTCTTCTTCTGGTTCTTCGTAGTCTTTTGGGGACAACAAGCCCGAACTGGTACTGGCTCGACGAATCCGCCTACTGCACTGAAATCGTTCTCCTTTTTAGCTCTTCATTCACTCAGAAACACTCCTGGGGCTTGCAGTAGAATCTGAATTTTTTATTGAGCTAATTTTCTAATGACTAACTAGACTTAAATACCCTTTAACAGCAGAAACAGATGATGTTTACAGCAAATTCAACGGTAACACTGTGAGTTTTCTTAAAATGCTGTTAACCGTGTGGGAACCGCTAAGAACTTTGCAAATGATTTCAGAATTTGTCCCACTTTGGTACCATACTTCAAGTCCCGATCAGAGCAACTTCTTGATGATTACTGATAATTATAATCGTCATGCCCTTCTAAGATTGAAAAAAGTATATCTTAGCTACTGAAAAGCGACTTTGGATATCCGTTTCAGTAGTACTTTAATAACCAGTAAAACATATTTCTCTTGATAACAACTTTGGTAACGGACGTTACACAATAATTGAAGAATCGAAGAAATCCGTAACTCTTTGCCCATTTATGAAAAAAAATCCACACAGGCTTAGGACACATATGATAATTAAAAGGAAGAAAAGCATTCACTAGACTGAATAGTGTTTTGTGAAACTATTCATTTGATTACTCCTTCACTTTTTTGGCCGTATTTTCTCCAACTATTTTGTCGGTGCGAATGGGTTATCATTTTCACGGTGTTCGCGTTCAATTGGTACAGCCTTTTTGGCTTGCCATGTGGTAAAGGGGCCTCAATAATGGCCAGGATTGAATTGAAGCTTATCCAAACTTCATCCGGTTGGCACTGTAGGCGTGTTCACGGCACGTTTGGGTTTTCTTCCTCGCTTAAAGTATCTTCGCTGTCAACCTGTCTTTTTTTTTTCTCTTTACTATTTGGATATTAACCCTTGCTTTTTTTTTAATTTTTGTTTCGGTTACACCTTTGCTCAGCGATTTTTCTACCTGGGTTTTTGCTTTCTGAAACAGGACGCGTTTTAGTAGTAGCCTGCTTGCAGGCGGCGATTTGTGTTTTCAAGCGCGAGATCCGAAACCCGCCACGGGTCACTATTTTAGACAAAATAGTGGAGGGTCTGGGACGAGTGACAAAACGAGAATCGAGAAGCTTTGTCCTCCCTTTTATCGTTCAATATAGCGACCGGATTTTCCGTGCGTCGACTCTCGAGCTTGAAAACACAAATTACCGCCTGCGAGCAGGTTATTTTTCTCAAGCAGTTTAAGGCCTGGGTCAGGGGGGGCGTTTATTAGAGAAAACGGTTTTTTGTGATATAACTGCCCAGGGAAATGACACTGCAACGAAATTCGGCACGTGGGTAGTTCTCATCATCCTTAACATTTTGACGTGCAATAAAAGTTATTTTAGATCACGTGGCGTGTCACGTGACCATTTCTTTGAAATCATCGCTTATTTAAGGAGTAGGTGACTTTTGTGGGATATAGTATCGAATAAAAACGCTTTTCTTATGCCTATTAATTATTTCCAGCGTCTCACGTTTGGAGCGACTGTCCATCGTTCTCAACAAAAAAGTTGTGAGGGCAAAGGTCATTTTTCTTCCCAGAATTCAACCTTTAGCTGTTGATAATTTAAAAACTAAAACTCGTGAGCAATCACTCCAAGCGTAGAAAGTTAGATATGTTGGATTTATATTAAAAACGCTGATTTATTTATATGTTAACTTAAAATCCGCCACCGCATCGCCGATTTAAGACTTTTCAAATTTTGATCACGTGATCAGTCACGTGATCAAATTTATACGTTAAGGCAAACAAGGAGAACAAGATGTATCTTCAGGGAAAGTTTCATCCGTTTCTAGGCAATCTGGACGAAGATATTGGCAATCAACCATATTTATGAACATATTTCTAAACCCAGGCCTTAAACTGCTTGAGTTGTAGCCATCTTGCAAGAAAGGGTGTACCTAACACTGAAAACAGAGTTTTTAATACGAACCAACTATTAAAGTCCTTCCATCCGGCGAAAGAAATAATAGTTTTACCAGAGAGAAGTTAAAATACACGAATACAGGCATTCAAGAAAATACACTCATACTACAAATTTCTGCCATAATATTCAAACATTGTTCTGTGGATTCGCTTTGTCTTGTGTTTGGTCAAAAATTGTTTTTCCGTTTAGCCACCCAATCTTCCTTTTTGAAAAACACGATGTTTGATGAAAACATTTGATCGTTTATCCGGGATTAAATGAGCGATTGTCTCGCTAAATACGGCAATCTTTCACAGGCACACGTACCCTTAAATTCAATTTGTATTAGGCTACTGTTTTCATTCAATGACAATAAGGTTAATATTAACGAATATTAGAAAATGTGGTAACGGAAGTTATTGGTAACGCAAAGTTGTACGAACTTGAACTGAAATTGTGCGCGTTGCTTTACTCTCTCGAAAATACGGGGTGAAGAACAAATGATATGGGCACTTTATCAGGTGGACAATTTATTTCCCTCGTTTTCTTGAAACATTAAGTATTTAGTTAACGGGCTATGAAGAATGTTTCGATGACGAAGATGAGCCAAAATTCAACAAAATAATAAAGGACTCGAAGCATGCGCACTAAACTCCGTTCATGAACGAGAGGACTGCTCTTAGCAGGAATGCCACCCGATTCAGGATAGACATGGTGTCCATCTGACAAAATAAACCACATTTAATTCCTAGTTACAATGAACCATTTTTGACTCAAAAGCAAAGTCTTTCTGAGCACGATTATGACGTCATTAAATAGGTGACCAGCTAATTCACGCCTAAAGGATGCTTAAGCTTCTACAGTACTTGTGTTTTGAATTTGAATTTTGAGACGATCCGAAGTGCGTGATTAATGTTGTTGTTTTTTTTCCCGTAGGTTTTAATTAATGTGCGGACAACGGGAGACATTATCTGGTGCAGGCATGCAGACACGATATGTTCGGTGTTTCAGGTTTACGTCCAAACAATGGGTTTCTAGACGTTCTTGGAGTTCTTTTTAATCCTTATGGCTTTGAACTCATTTTTGGAAATGAAAGATGATATTGAGCTTTTCTATGTATTGACTTGACTCAGGTTTGCCAGTCAACCTTCCCTTGCCTTTGTTGACCTGTTAACATGTCATTCAAATGGCCCTGCTAGCATCATGTCAGCAATAACTTACATCGAATGTCTTCTTTTAATCGCATAAAGGTTTAACGACAAGTCAGTTTTTCTCCTCTTTTTTGAAGACATGGACGTCATAAGGCGTATCATTCAATGCCTCTAAAACGTGTGGTAAAATAATTCAATGGAGTGGTTTTGCAAAATTTGTTATTTAATTAAGCCGCGCCAGACTTTCACAAAATTTTCACTCATCGTAAAGGAAACTCTTTTTGTGTATAGAATGTCGATTGCAATAATTTATTGTTACCCTAAGTACCGCATATAACTTCTGCTTTTGTTGTTTTAATCCTGGGAAGGAATTATATCTCTAACTAAATATTCTGAGGAAGTTTAACCGGCGTTAAATGACATGAGAAGCAGTTTTCTATCAAGAATATTTGGGAGATTCGGTGAAGCCAGGTTGATTGTTGCCACAAGTGGCAAAACTCTTTTCAAATGATGTCTTAGCTTTACTTTCTAAAGCAGCTTTCCCCGATTATAAGTTGGCCTTAACCAATGAGATGTATAACGAGTTCTCAAGGGTAACCTCGGTGGAGTATTGAAAATGTCGTTAAAACGACTTAAACTTTTCTTTCATTGCGTTTGTTCTGAAAAGACACAATGTTCTCCCTTAATAAGGCCTTTCATAAAGCTGAGAGGTTGGCAGGTAGAGCAATGGGTATATTTGAAAGTTACTATGGACTTAAAATGCGTTTGGAGATCAAGCGCAAATTGCCGTTAACGAAACGAGAGCATTACAACTCTTGTTTTGTTGTCAAGTCTGGAAAATACATTCATACATACCGCAGCCGTGAGTCCAGGCTGTCAGATTCCAAAATAATTACTTTCTGTCTGGCTTTGTGTACAAATGAAATCAGTTTATGAAGAATTCCCGGTATCAGCTTGAAAATCGCTAGAGTTGTTACAATGCTATCTTAAGTTGGCTCCTACCGGTTTCAAGAATTTTCATTGTCAGGCACTATTATTTTCATGGAATAATTACTACCGATCTTTATACGTTATTACCTTTAAAATCGCATGAAAGAAATTATGCCCAGTCATTGGTGAACAAGTTACGACAATTTTCTTTTGGACATAACAGGTTACCTTAGCAACACTTTTACCGATTAAAAACACCCCAAATTTTAGCTTTGAGCGACAATAACTCAAAAACGCGCTCACTGACTCCCATTTTTGTTTTTGGAAAATAATTAACATAATAAAATAAAACTGTTTTCATAGGTTTAAAAAATTTGTTGGAGCGGATTCATAGTTACCTTAAATTTTGGAAATTTTGAGGTTGCTCTGAATAAGCCCCTACAATTTTTTACTTTCCAACAATGTAAAATGGAGGTTACCAAGCTCTTTTTAAAGTTATTTTTGCTTAAAGCGAGAATAAGGGGTGTCGTTAACAGGCTATAGTGTTGCTATGGTAACCTGTTATGTCAAAAAAGTTCCAGAATTTATTTACCAATGATTGGGCATTTCTTTGATACCACTTTTAAGGGATTTACTTATAAAAATTGATAGTAATTATACATTAAAACAATAGTGCTTGATAATGCTGGAAGCTGGAGGAGCTACCTTAATACCACTTTAGATTACCCATACCGTAAAGGCTCTATTAAGCCCTCCCCCCTCTCTTTTAACCCCCCTCCCTCTCTAATAAGCCTTCCGTTTGCAAGTCGGTTTTTTTTTAATAAGCCCCCCTCTCTAATAAGCCCCCCCCCCCCTCATTTTGGGACACTAGATTGTGTAATTATTCCCTCCTTTTCCTTCTCACGAAATACACTTTATGCGGCCCAGTTGGTTTGTTTTTAACTCTTTTTCTATCGCTCACCAAAATATCGGTCATAGATGACCGATGCTTTGAAAGGCTCGCAAATTCCCCTAATTCAGGACTATAGTTGAAATGAACCATTGTTATCGCCAAATGATCACTTCTTTACACTTCATCACCCCGGAAACTGAACAAAACTTCCAATTGATTTCAGTTGCTCTCACGGTCTGTAACTTTCAAGTTTGTGACCCAAAGGAATTCTGGGATATTCTTGCCTAACAGCAGTATGGGAGAACGCCAATAATAATAATAATAATAATAATAATAATAATAATAATAATAATGATAATAATAATAATAATAATACAAATAGCAAATACAGAAACAAATAAAGTCAAATTAAATCAGCTGGACTGATTTCAAATCAAATGTTGGTTTTTGGGGAGAGGGGAAAACCGGAGTACCCAGAGAAAAACCTCTCGGAGCAGAGTAGAGAACCAACAAAATCAGCCCACTTATGACACCGAGTCCGGGAATCGAACCCGGGACACATTGGTGGAAGGCGAGCGCTCTCACCACTGCGCCAATCCTGCTGCCTATTTCCATTTCACATATTTTTTAGAACCGTGTCGAGCCACCCGGTCCTGCTGGCAAAATATTGCACCGATTGCATTATTTACAAGTCAAAACTCGCCAAAATTGCCATGCAAAGTCCCGGAATCCAGTCACAAAACGACTAAAGACACAACTTTTTTGTCTTGGCAAGACCATATTGATTATATTAGTAGTAAAATTAGTAAAAGTGTAAATATTATCACCAAACTAAAACGTCATGTGACAGATCAGACACTTATAAGTATTTATTATGCACTTGTATATCCTTGTCTAACCTATGGTTGCATATTTTGGGATAACAACTACGAAGCACCCTTAAAACAATTGGTAAAGTTACAAAACAAAGTAGTCAGGATCATTAATAACGTTCCACTTCGTGATCATATTACTCTTCATTACGCAAATTTTGGTCTCATTAAGCTTCCTGACATTGTTAAATTTTACACCTGCCAACTCTTTTATCATCATATTGTAGAAAAGGAAGCCCTCCAATTTTACCCTAATCCTTGTAGCTGAGCAACATAATTACGCCACTCGAATTGCGTCCCTACAGTATCAAAATCCTAGTCCCTTCAGAATAAACATTAGGAAATTTTGCCCAACAATTATTGGATGCTACTACTGGAATGATATTCCCATTTCTATTCGACAAAAACCCTCAAAACAATTATTTAAAAGAGCTCTCTTTCAGTATTATTTTGCTCAGTATTAATTTCTACCGTGCGCCTATGTAAAACTTCTTTTCCTTCAGTTTCTAATCTCCTCTATTTATAGTAAGGTTTTCTCTTTTTAATTATCTTAACAAATTATGTATTGTAATTTAAAAGGGCATATATTTAGTCTACTATATCATGCCCTTCTCCACTCCTTCTCTATTCCTAGTCACTGTAAGAAATCTTATATGATAATGTGTAGTAAATAAAGAAAAAAAAAAAAAAATAAACTTCACTCCTTGAATTCCCATCACTCGCCCGAATACTTCGAGCGTCCCACTTCGTGTGAAATTGCTTCTCATCTCTGTTTTCTTTCAAAGGATTGCCTCTACTCATCAACCCAGCTTTATGATGCCAGGCAGAGGGCTTCTGAGGTGGAAAATTGTCCGTAAAACACACTTATAAATCAAATAAGTAACGAATTGTAGCTGCATTGATCGTTTAGAAATAAACGACAGCCACCGCGACGAGCGTGACAAGAAAGATGGAGCTTTCGGTTTTGTGCACCAGGGAGACTCCGTGGTAGCCCCTACTATGGAGTAGCCAGGTCGAATTCCTCCTACCCTTCAGAAATTGCAAAAATGGCGACCAAATCGCTTGTAGAAAAAGAGTTGAACAAATAAAAAAAAAAAAAAAAAAAAACCCACAGACACAAAATACTGTTTCCTACTCAATATTAAATAATACAGTTTTACTGCAGTTGTTTGAGATTTGTACAGAAACTATTTAACACGAAAACGGCGTGTTCAAAGATTTTGAAATAAGCCCCCCTCTCTATTAAGTCCCCCACTCCAATAAGCCCCTAGTTAATAAGGCCTGAAATAAAATAATGTAACTCAGTAGCTAGGATTCTTCCCATACTACTCAGAAGAACGACACGAGTACAACTAGCGCACACAAGCCGCTTGAGGTCAACGGAAAACCCCTGCCAGCGACTGTGACGCCTGCACGGTACGCCTGCATGCCACCAGAGCGTTGGAAAGACTGCGTTTGCTAGTGAACAATGCATTCTGTTAAGCGTATAGCCATAAATGTCATTTAGCCAATCTTTTTTTGATTGTTTCGGTTTGTACTCTATTTTTCTTTTCTTTTTTTAAAAAATGAAAGGATGTTACAATATGTTAACAATAACAACACCCCTTTCGTTTAATAATTCACGTGGGACTTGGGTCCTTTTTAACTGGGAATAAGTGTGTTACTCTTGTACACGTACCAAACGTAGATTACAGGGATAACAAAATATTCATTAGCATTCTTCGCAGTTTAGTGTTTAACAAGAATTGCACAGGCCAAAGTTTGCGCAACTGTTATCGGAGTCTAAGTTCAGCCAGGTTCTACCTCCTGATGTTTGATTTAATTGCTTAGAAGGAAAGTATGGCCTTGTCCTTGCCTGAGCGTCTTAACCAGAGGTACGCTCTGAAGTATCTCAGTGAGTTAGTGCTCAGTGAGTGCTTATGCGGCTCGACTTAGTTAGTGCTATACTACTCATAGGAACGACAAGAGTACTTACAGCCATTGCAATTGAGTATTGTGTTTAAATATCCCTGCAGGTAAGGACTGCAACTGGTTATTGTTGATTAACCTAAAATTAAGGAGTTTGAAATAGACAAAATGGGATAAGATTGTTACTTCTACAGACGTAGAACTGCAACTACTCATTTTGCTGATATATCTTATCACATAAGAAAATTCTTTACCTAAAGACGAAGTGAACTGGGCGTGATATGGAAACGATTTCGCTTCAAAGCCCACTTCCCAGCAGAAGAAAACCCAGAGGTTTGGTGAATACTAGCGACTACTTTCACAAAGGCACGAAGAGTAAGCAAAGAATTCTCTCGCCACTGGGGCTTCGTATGCTGGAAATCAGGCAATATTCGACATCCTAAACAGCTGGCGGTTTGATTTCTTCATTTTCAGTACATCAGTCAACCTTGTTCCCAGGGTTTCTTCTCTTCACGCCCCTTTGGAGCGAGAAAGAAGAGACCCTGGTTGGGTCTGGTCACGTGTGTCTTAGACAATTAAAGACGTTAGGGAGGGATCCTTATATTTCAATATTTTCTTGCCGTTTGTTTTGTGACAATCCAAGCGAGGCTTTCGTGTTGTCTACCCGCTCGCAATTTTATGCAGTCATCTGGGAAGACATCGGTTTCAAAACAACGCTCAACCCTTGGAACTAAAAAGTGTATTTTTCTTATGTTTAAAAAGCTTTCGATCGCCATCACTGGTTTTGTATCGAAACGCGAGCATGGCGTGATGCGAAACGCAACCGCAATTTAGTGTTTTATCTGATAATAATAATAAATATTATAATAAATTACGAATTTATATCGCGCAGTTTCCATGACGAGATGATCAACTGCGCATTACAACGATGGGTGAAATAAAATAATTAAATGATAAAATACGAATTACATCATGCGTTGTGTAAACTATTAAAAAAAACCTAGCTAAGAAATAAAAAGCCTTGCTAAAAGGTACACCTTCGATAGTCATGCTAAAAGTGAATAAGAAAAAATCACATAGTCACCTAACTAAGAATGAAAAGCCTTACTAAAAAGATGCGGGTTTAAATTTTTTTTAAAAGTGTCAACAGTTTCGGTCATTCTGATTTCCAGAGGTAAGTCATTCCAAAGTTTAGGCGCCGAAGCAACGAAAGCACGGTCGCGCAGAGCTGTTAAAGTTTTTAAAGTCGGATGAGACAGCAGTATTCCGTCGTTAGATCGCAGTCTATATCTTGAGTTTAAAGGCTTAAGTTTAATAAGATTATTGATGTAAGACGGTGCTAATTCGTGAATGGCTTTGAAAATTAAAATTAAAATCTTAAAATTAATACGAAATGAGACAGGAAGCCAATACAACTGATAGAGCACTGGGGTAATGTGGCAAAATTTGTTCCGCATCACGACAAGTCTGGCGGCTGCATTTTGAACTCTCTGTGCGTGTTCCCGCTCAGTTGAGATGGCGTATGACAGTGGTATCAGAAAGATCCAGACATGCACAGCCGTTGTAGGAATCCTAATATTGGCATGGACTCTTCATAGTTGCTGTGTAAAAGTTTCCCTTTCATTCGCTAACACTTTAAGTTTTGACGCATCCAAATTAATGCGGTAACAAAGCAACGTGGTTTGGTACATTTGAGAAGAATGTATGTATGTAAGACTTGATTTAAACACGGAAAATCATCAGTTGAGTATTACAAGTTAAAAACTAAGACTATTTACAACTAACTGCTTTACATGATTGCCGTGTGGGAATCCAATATGTTGGATACCTTCTTCAGAATTCGCTTAAATTGTTCAACAGATCCGACATTTTTTTAAGCTGTCGGGCAAGTTATTCCATAACTTGGCCCCGCTGTAGGAGAAGCTACGTTTTAAATAATTGGTTCTTGGTTTCGGCAATGCCAGTTTTCCCTCAGAGTTTCTCAGGTTGTAATTAGAGTAGCTCTGAGCGAAAAGACGTTGGAGATATTCTGGGGTAAGACCATTCATTGTTTTATACATCATAAAGGCTTTCTGTTTCTTTCGTCTTATTGATAGCGTCTCCCAGTTAAGGGTGAATAGGAGGTGGTCTGAGTTCGTATCAAAGGGCAATTTTGTAATTATCCTAGCTGCACGATTCTGCAATTTTCGAAGCTTATCACTCAAGTAGCCACTGAGACAGTCCCAAACCGGGCTGCAGTAATCAAAGTTTGGCAAAATTAGCGCGTTACAAATTTAAATGGCAGTTTCCTTCGCAATAAAGGCCGCACCCGTTTGAGGGCACCTATAGCTGAGGATACTTTCTTGCTTATTTCTTCAACGTGTTTGCGCCAAGTAAGGTGAGCATCGATAGTAACACCCAGGGATTTCGTATGTCAAGTCAAGTCAAGTCAAGTCAAGTCAAGTCAAGTCAAGTCAAGTCATCTTTATTTAGGCAGGGTAGCCCTTTCAGCACTAGGCTGGTATCAATAGGAGCCCTGCGTAAATAATGACTACTACATGATAAATAATAAAAACTACCACTAGCTAAAAACTAATACAGGATAAAAGATAACAATCGTGTAGAATAGAAAAGCTAATAAAATATACAATATCTCATCTAATAAAATGTTTTTTAAGAAAATTCTTAAAATTGGAGAGTGATGTAGCTTCTTTCAATGTTCTAGGTAATTTATTAAAAAGGATCGAACCCGAATACCTAAAAGTGTTCTTTCATAGACTTAATTTAGGGGCGGGTAAGTGAAGATCGTTTCTGTTTCTGGTGTTATAACTGTGAATACAATTATTTCTTATGAAATAATCACAAAATAGGGCGGAGCTAGATTATTTAAACATTTATAAACTAAAATACACTTGTGCATGATTCTCTGTGTTTCTAGGTTTATCCACTCTAACATCTGAAACGCTTCTTCGGCCTTGGGCCCCCCTTGTACTATATGTGCTGCTCTGTTCTGTAGACGTTGTAGGTTTTTACCGCAACCAATTGACAACCCACCACATACCGTGTCTGTATATTTAAACATTGGTTGTATAAGACAGTTGTATACACATTTAGCAGCTTTTTGAGTAAGGTAGGGTCGGATGCGCGACAGTAGTCCTAGGCGCTTGCTTACTTTATGACAAATTATTTTAACGTGCTCGTTCCATGAGAGGTGCTCATCCAACGTAACCCCTAAGTAACAAAAGCTTGATACTCTTTCAATGTTTTGCCCATGAGATTGTATTGCAAGGTCTGAGGAGTGTTCTAATTTTTGTCTAGTTCCGAATAGCATCCACTTTGTCTTACTCTGATTAAGTACAAGCTTGTTCTCTTGTAACCACTGCTCAACATAGTTCAGATCATTTTGAAGAACCTGCTTAATAAGACCTGGACTAGTGGCAGAGAAGTAAATGACTGTGTCGTCAGCATACATACCTATTGACGATTTCATTAGACATTGTGGAAGATCATTGATGTAGATCACAAACAGAATTGGGCCCAGTATGGATCCTTGAGGAACCCCATCACCAACTGCTAAATTGGATGATATGTCTTGAGTGTGTTTGACCCTCTGAAATCGGGTAGTCAGATAGTTTTCAAACCATTTCAGGCTTTTCTCCCTAATTCCGTAATGTTCTTATTTATGAAGTAAGCACTGGTGGTCAACAAGGTCGAACGCTTTTCTCAGATCTATGAAAATAGACCCAGTCATTATCTGTCTGTTCATTTGTTCTAAAATATGATCTACAAAGTACACAGCGGCAGTTTCGGTAGAATGCTTCTTCCGGAATCCTGACTGATTAATCGATAGAAGATTGTGTTTGATAAGAAATGCTACAAGCTGTGATTGAATTGCTCGTTCCATTACTTTGGAAATCAAGGGAAGGACTGAAATCGGGCGATAGTTGTTTGGATCGCTCTTATCTCCATATTTGTATATTGGAGTAACCTTCGCTGTTTTCCATTCAGATGGAATTGTACTCGTAGAAATTGTCAGATTAATGATATAAGTAATCGATTCAGATACTTCAGGAGCTGTATCTTTGAGCAATCGAGCAGGGATTCCATCAAGACCCGTGGCTTTCGTTGACTTCATTTGCAGCAGTTATTTTCGAACAAAACTAGAGGACACCTCTTCTCAGACAAAGTCATGATTGACTTTAGGTGTTAAAACTTTCGGTATGAAAATATGTCCAACCCTCTTGATGATTTGATCGTCAATACTTATTTCGACGTCTTCATTTTGATAATCGTTTCCTTTGAAATGCCCCTGCGAAGATTTTCACGGTCAAAGATTTTGGATCTTCGACAGCCTCTGAAAAATGTAGCTCGTTTATTTCTTCTTCTTTCCGAGCTGCTGCACTTTCGAACAAAATATAAACTTCGAACAAACTTCGGCTGACAAAATGCTCGTTGCGTTTACGAATGTGCAAAGGAGTGGCTGTTTTGTGTCGTAGTATCCAAAATTTTGACATCTGTGGTGCTGCGTCGGTGAAGTTTGGCTTACCAACGGAGAATTGACCACTGCGTGAGAGCGAATCGAGGAACTGCGTAGAACACAAAATTCCCAGATTCGCTCTGACGAAGGGATAGTGATTTGCAATGAAACGGAGGTTATAAATGTAGAACATTTAGCGTGCAATTGCTTACTTGAGTTCTTAGAAATTAATATTTACGCATCATTTTAAGCCTTGATCCTGACTAGTAACCCTTTAGCCGTTCACAGCTTTTTTTATGCATTTCAGACGGCGCACTTAGCCGTCGCCTTGTAATTTAGTTTTGGAGGCTGAGGATTTATCATGACTTATCCCACTCGACATGGTCCGTGCTTTGCCGATAACATGCTTTGTTGGCTTTCGGTACTTTTCCGTTCTCCTAATCCGCCTTTCCCTCGACTTGTTTATTTGTAAGCTCCCAGATTCTGGGGGACATGTGATCAGACCCAACAAGGGTCTCTTCTCTCTGGCACCAGGGGGCGGGAAGACGACAGAGCCTGGGAACAAGGTTGTACTTCAGTGTAGATTTATAAAATCAGCTGCAGCGCAGCTAATTCTTAAAATAGCGACGCATTTTCGCATCTAAGGATCAAATTTGCGACAAGAACTGGATTGAGACACAGTTCGAAGCAGAAGATAGTTACTAGAGGTGGCAGGAAGGAAAGCTGGTAGAGCTCAGTTCTAATCGTCCATGTTTACTAGATACCAGTCGATCACGGTAAGTGGCCGCCATCTTGAAGTGAGCGTATAAAATTGCCCGATTGGTGTCGTTATTATACAATAACATTTGTTTTCAAACCAATGAACGATTCCCAAAGCCAAAGCACGGTTGCGCGGTTCTAAGAGAACGATATGTTAAAGCTTTTCAGTGCTAACCAGCAGCGTACACAGAGCAAATTCACGCGTAAAGGATGCTAAAGCTTCTACGTAATACAGTATTTTGTGTTTTGAATTTAAATTTTGAGAAGATCCGGAGTGCGTGATTAATGATTTTTTCGTAGGCTTAAAGGTGTGGACAACGGGCGACATTATCTGGTGCAGGTAGACACAAGATTGGTGTTTCAGATTCACGCCCAATTAATGGGTCTCCGAGGTTTTCTCTTCTTGTTGACGGCACTGGGATGGAGAAAGAATCTAGAGGTTCTTGGAGTTCTTTTTTATCCTTATCGTTCTGAACCATTTTTGGAAATGAAAGATGATATTGCCCTTTGGTATGTATTGACTTGACTAAAATAATTCAATCGAATGGTTTTGCAAAATTTGTTATTTAATTAAGCCGCGCCAGACTTTCACAAAATTTTCACTCATCGTGAAGGAAACCCTTTTTGCTGTATCGAATGTCGATTGCAATAATTTATTGTTACCCTCCTTACAGCATATAACCCCTGCTTTTGTTGTTTTAATTTTGGGAAGGAATTTTATCTCTAACTAAATATTTTGAGGAAATTTAGCCGGGGTGAAATTATATGAGAAGCAGTTTTCTATTAAGAATATTTGGGAGATTCGGTGAAGCCAGGGTGATTGTTGCCACAAGTGGCAAAACTCTGTTCAAATGATGTCTTAGCTTTACTTTGTAAAGCAGCTTTCCCCGATTATAAGTTGGCCTTAACCATGAGATGTATAACGAGTTTTCAAGGGTAACCTCGGTGGAGTATTGAAAATGCCGTTAAAACGACTTAAACTGTTCTTTCATTGCGTTTGTTCTGAGAAGACACAATGTTCTCTCTTAAAAAGGCCTTTCATAAAGATGAGAGGTTGGCAGGTAGAGCAATGGGTATATTTTAAAGTTACTATGGACTTAAAATGCGTTTGGAGATCAAGCGTAAATTGCCGCTAACGAAACGAGAGCATTACAACTCTTGTTTTGTTGTCACGACTGGAGAATACATTTATACATACCGCAGCCGTGAACCCAGGCTGTCAGATTCCAAAAATGATTACTTTCTGTCCGGCTTTGTGTACAAATGAAATCAGTTTATGAAGAATTCCCGGTATCAGCTTGAAAATCGCTAGAGTTGTTACAATGCAATCTTAAGTTGGCTCCTACCGGTTTCAAGCATTTTCATTATCAGGCACTATTATTTTGATGGATAATTACTACCGATCTTTATACGTTATTACCTTTAAAACGGGATGAAAGAAATTATGCCCAGTCATTGGTGAACAAGTTACGACAATTTTTTTTGACATAGCAGGTTACCATAGCAACACTTTAACCGATTAAAAACACCCTTAACTTTATCTTTAAGCGACAATAACTCAAAAACGCGCTCCCTGACTCCCATTTTTTTTTTATTTTTGGAAAATAATTAACATAATAAAATAAAACTGTTTTCATAGGTTTAAAAAATTTGTTGGAGCGGATTCATAGTAACCTTAAATTTTGGAAATTTTGAGGTGGCTCTGAATAAGCTCGCACAATTTTTGAAAAACTTTGCGAAAAGTTTGCTCTTCACATGCTTATTACTTTCCAATAATATAAAATGGAGGTTACCAAGCTCTTTTTAGAGTTATTTTTGCTTAAAGCTAATATAAGGGGTGTCGTTAACAGGCTATAGTGTTGCTGTGAAAACCTCTCTTGGAATGCTCTCATTGACCAGCTATTTAAGAAAATTTCATCTGGTATTGGGGCATTAAAACGTATCCGTTCTAAGAAAATAGCGTATGGAAGTTCGCGCAATTTGTCCCAAATAGTTAAAGTAGATGAATGTCAGGACACAATTACGACCCAGCTTGAAACCTGTCATCTTTCAAAGTCTGGACTCAGTGAAGCGGAACTAATACTGTCAAGGGCCGGTCATTTTGACCTTACGAAAGATCAAGCACAACAGATGGTAATTTGCCCACAACATCGGCATAAACTCGGAAAATTTTGGCGGCCACCTCGTTCTTGCCAGTATCCATCGCATAGTGGACCAAGAAAAAAACATTGTAACGAAAGGCATTTAATTGGTTTGGAAACTGCGAAGAACATACAGTCGGTTTTTAAAGTCACCGTGGGAATAGGATCACGTAAGAATTAAAAATCGTATAAAAATACCGTAAAATTCCGAAAATAAGCCCCAGGGCTTATATTTTTCAAAGACCGTTTTTGAGGGGCTTATTTTTGGAGGGCCTTATATACGGAGGAAAATTTGCGTTTTAAAATTGATTGGGCTAGCCATGGAAGTACATTTACCGTTTTTGCTTTGTTTTACTTTGTATTTAAGGGCAATTTTCCAAGTACAAGCCCCGGGGGCTTCTATTTGGAGGGGCTTAATTATACACGGAGGGGCTTATTTTGGGAATTTTACGGTAATTTAATTACTTAATTCTTTATCAAGATGAGCTATTTTCTTCTTTGAGAAGACAAAGAGAAAAGGGAAAAATTTTTGATGATAATGATAATGACGACGACGATGATGATGACGAAGTACTGTAATTGTTACTGTTGTCATAAAAATTGCAAGACCATGATGAACTCAGTAGTTCACTCAATCTTTTCTATTCAGCAATATGTGGGAAGTGTAGAAGCAAACATAAGGAAGTGATGGACAAAAGTAGGAAATGGCTTAAGTTAGATCCTGATAAGGAAGAAGAATGCGATCCGCATCACAGTGCTGCAGCTTACGGCTTAAGAAACAGGTAAACGATCGTTGTTGGCGGCTATCTACCTCTCCTTGTGGACGCCTGCATTCTCCGTGTTGATGATATAAAAAATTTACCTCTGAACAAACCCCTTAGAGGTCTTGGGATATCTTAACACTTTTCTGAAAGATCGGCATTTGGGCCCTTTCAGGACCAAAGGTACACACCGGGTTAACTAAATTACGCGCTGCGGCATTCATCGTTCCGATTTTGCGACTCAACTGCGGCGCTCATTTGCGGAATGCGATTATTTTGAGGGCCGCGTTTACTTACAAATCCTCATAGATTTATAAAAAAAAAAATGGTTACTTTTGGCGTAAAAAATGGGCTTGCTAACTTTCGCCGTTCCCAACTACAAAACAGTGCTAGGCATAAAAATACGTTTCCCACACTGTTTTAGGAAGAGTGTCGTGTTCGGGTTACGTTTTCTTGCTTTCCTGGGGGGGGCTTAAACAGGGCAGCACTTTATCAAGGGTGACGCAATATTGCGTCCATAACATATGTCGGTTTACTTAAGATGTCATTTTCAAAAGTGCCAAAATGTTTTGTTTCCAACTCTTGGCGAACTGTAGTGCAGTCTAAACAAAACAAATTTTAAAGACGCCTTTTATTCTATCAGGCTACTAAAAGAAACTTTCGCGCCTGAGACCCCACAAACGGACAGGCTTGCAGGCGCCAACTGGACGCCTGGATGTTGGAGTGGGGTTGGTAGTGGTAGTTCGCAGGAAGACGTACATACAGACGAAACTCCTGAAGTATCCGATGACGTCGTTGCTGATTTTAACGAGGGAATGGCGAAAATAGCTAGACATCCAGAAAGGGAAGACCTCACGCCAGTAACATTCCAACTGTCCACGACATGGGAGGAAGCAATACCGGATGAAAGAAAAACTTGCATAGAGAAAGCAACGAAAGCATGTCAAGTAATCTGCAGTGTTATAGCTCCGAAAGACGGCGGAAAGCTTTTTCAAGCGATACACCAGCCTACCGCGAACGATCTTGATGAACCAACAGAGGATCTTATTGCCTTGATGTCCGCATATCGAGATGCCATGACAAAAAATGTTAAGATTCAAATACTCAGCATCTACGCTTATCGGTATACCATGAAGTTGTTACAGAAATTCCACGAGCCTTATGAAAAGATAAGTTTGAGACAAATAAAAAGGGCGAGATCGCATGCAAGGAAACCAGGGCCTGGGTCAAATGTCCCGAAAGTATTCAGCCATCGAGTACGTCTGGACACAAACAAAGTCGACCACTTTATACATTTCGTAAACCGCCCTTATTTCTACCAAGACGTCGCCTTTGGAACGCAAACACTGACCTTAGATGGGGGAGGCAAAATAACTATGCCCAACATTGCGAAGAAGAATCATTTAAACCGGCTAGCCGCTCAACCCTTTGTCGCATTCTTGAAGTGAGAGAGGCTTCACAACAGAAGTCTCTCAGTGGTCTGGACAACATTGCAGCAGAAGGGGTCGCATCTTTTGAGCGGCTGTTGAGTATTCTAGAAGAGCTGAATCAGGTTAGTGCTAGCAAAAGAAGAGTTACAGAACTGGCAAAGAAATTGAACGATGGGTAAAGATACCTGAAGACGGAGTTTAAAGTGAACTGTTCAGCAGAGGAGAGTGAGTGCGCATACCACTGCAGAAAATTTGCGTTAAGCGATCCAGTTGATCCATGCCTCAACCATCAGTGCTCACACTCACACAACATGGTGGGTGAACAGTGCGAACACTTGAAGGCAACGTTAGACAAGATGGAAGAAAGTATAAAGAAACACTCCAGCCATCTTTACAGTAAAGAACAAAAGCATGATCTTCTTTACGATTTTGGAAGATCTAAGAATTGCATTTTTCTTTGGAAATCTCATGCCTTACGCTCTGTCAACCAAGAATCTGCTAAACAAGAAGCCCTCCAAAGTCTTGACAGTCAGTCAGTCCTTGTTGTTATTGATTGGGCGATGAAATTTCTTCAAATGAAATACAGAGAAAAACAAAGTGAATGGTTTGCTAAAAGAGGCCTTAGCTGGCATATAAGCAGTGTGATCTCAAAAGACCAAGAAACGCAGAAAGCTAAGGTCCTGTCGTATGCCCATTTATTAGATTCGTCAGATCAAATGGAGTGGCTTCATAACTCAGTTGGTTAGAGCATCGCACCGGTAATCGCGAGGTCACGGGTTCAAACCTCGTTGAAGTCCAAAATTTTTTTCAGGCTTCTTTTCGCAATTGCATAAATTGCGTTCACAACTGCGAGGATCATTCTTCATTTGATTTCATTTCCGCAGTTCATATATGATTCATTTCATATATCATTCACACATATTAGATTCGTGTTGTCAAGATTGGTATGCGGTTGTATCTATTTTAGAAAACCTTTTTCAAAACATCAAAATAAATTTTCCAAATGTTAAGCACGCATTTCTACGTTCTGACGAGGCTGGCTGCTACCATTGCAATCACCTAATAGCAGCAGTCAAAGATATTGGAGATCGAGTGGGAATTACAGTTGCACGTTATGATTTTTCAGAACCCCAGCAAGGAAAGGATGTTTGTGACCGGGTGCTTTGTCCCATGAAAGCAGCCATAAGAAAGTATTGCGCGGAAGCCAATGACATCATGAACGTAGGAGCGATGCACGAGGCCCTTAAGGAACGACCTGTCAAAGGAACAACAGCGGCTGTAGCCATTTTGGATGAGTCATCCAAAATTCTTGAGGTTCAGAAGATAAAACAATTTAGTGAGTTGCACAACTTTAGATTCGAAAATAGTGGGATAAGAGTGTGGAAAGCTTACGCTGTTGGGGTCGGCAGGCTTATCCCTTGGCAATCTTTGTACATACGGCACCAGAGCTGCACAAATATATCATTAATGGAGGGAAAAGGATTCTTCACCAACACAGAAATAAGAGACCTTCATCGCCCAAGAAAGTGTTAGGCAAGTAAAGACCACGGTGAAATTGATGATCAGCCATCGATGTTTGTGTGCCCTGAAGAAGGCTGTAACTGCACTTTTGACTCTTTCTCCGAACTTGAGTTGCATACAGACGTAGGAATACATGATAACAGGAAGTCGGAAAGTCTTTATGATAAAGTACGGAAAAACTGGGCTGAAAATTTTTCTTCTATTGAGAACCAGAAGTTAACAAGCAACAAATCCTCCACTGGTCTGACTGTTAACAGCACAAATTCTCGTCTAAGTATCGGATGGGCTCTTAACAAAGGTAGAACTGGCGGAGTTCGTTTTTCTGAGAACGTGAGACGGTACCTTACAACAAGGTTTTAAATGGGAGAAAGAACGGGCAAAAAAACCAATCCAGAAGAGATGGAACGTCAAATGCGCAACGCCAGAAATGAACGGAATGAAAGATTGTTTCAAAGAGAGGAGTGGCTCCCCAAGACCCAAATAATGGGTTTTTTTCACGCCTCGCTTCACGGCAGAGAACTCGCGGTCAGGATGCTACATCAAAGGAACAGACATTTGATATTACAGCAGATGAGAATGACGACATCGACGCCCTCATTGGAGACTCTGATCGCAACAATTTGCTTGACGATATTCAAAGCAGAATTAGACTAGAGCATCCGATAGTATATGACACATATGATCCTTGCGCCTATCACAAGGAAGGAAAGCTACAGGCCTTCAATGTTGCAATGCTCAAGACTATTCTTCGGCACTTTGAAGTACCTTTCCGAGCAAAAGATAGAAAGGCAGACCTTATTAGGTTGTTAACGGAGGTTATCCAAGAATGCAACTGCTGAATAGAGTCTACTGTCCCTTTTATCAAACAAAAGGGACAACAATATTTCCTCTTGTAACTGAATCAATTAAGCTTTTATTGTGCAAGTCTTAGTTATTTTTTTTCCGAAAATTCTTTGGCATGTTGAGTTTTTTCGTATTTGTTATGTGACTTTTACGCGATGACATGAAACGGAGACGCTTAACTCGATAAAATATTTAAATAATCTAATTGTTTTCTTATAAACCCGCCAATCGAACACTGTCGAGCTCACTTAACTCACTGTCCATCACGGAATAACCAAAGTTCGATAAATCAAAATTCCAACTTGAATTCAAGGCTCCCTCTTCAACTGTCCAGTCTGTCTCGGAATTCCCAGAAGAGAAAGCACATAGAATAACAAACCAAATACAGACTGAAATATGACCATTATGACTCATGCTAGATTTTTCATATATCGAACCTAAGCTACTGACAACGTGTTGCACGGCCTATTATATTTAACAATTAGATTATGAGCTCGAGATTTCTATGGGTTGATAGTTGATGAGGCCGAAGGCCGAATCAACTATCACCCATAGAAATCGAGAGCGAATAATCTAATTGTTTTAGTAAAAATCATACCAAACGAGTCTTGTTTCGGTAAAAAAAATACCAATTTAATGTTCATTTGTTGCATAACAACATCCACGTCCACGTGATGAGTACGCTTGTATCACGCGCGCGGAATCTTTTTATTGACAGCTTGCTTTGACAACCCATTCAGTAAAACGAGAACAGCGCCGTGATCGAATAGATGCAAAGCGAAAGTTTAAATAAGTTCATGAAAAATATCTGGATCATCACTCAAAGTACACCAGACGGGCTGAAATTGTCCATCAATTAATGTCAGGGAAACTCTTTAAGGTCCTTTAACGGTTATTGTTTACGATGGACACCGTGCAATTGTGAAAACTGTATGGCTGTGGCTGAGCGAAGTTTTGGATTTTAACAACGTGCTGATTGTGTGGCTGAAACTGCGGGGTTGTCAACTGCATGTGGTCTGCGTCAAAACCACTGGTTGAAGGACCAGCTAAAGCGCTGGAAAGTGGACCGGATTCACCGTTTGAAGTATGGTTCTGGCCACTGACAAAATGGCTCAAAATATTGGACATGTTCTCTTTTTGCTGGAAAGATGCCCGAGCGTTGTATGATTCAATCGATTGATCTGATTTATGCCCAGTTACCGCTTTAATGTGTCTTGCTTCCACATTGTGGTCAGACAAAACAGTCACTGCAGTAGCTCTTACACAGTGATTTGTAAGATGGGGCTCAATACCAGCTTTTTGGCTCATCTTCTTCATCATACTCCCGAGCATGGACTGGCCGATTGGGGCATTACAAAACCACACGTCGTCTTTACGAGGATCAAATTTGGCTGAAATGGCTCTCGGACGCTGGAAGAGACAGCTTAATTCTGGGTGTAAATGCCTTAAATAATTATCCACAGTTTGGACGGGGCAGCGAGGGGAACCTTTCACCTCAAACATTTTACCATCCGACTCATCTGCGTTGTCATGGAGCCCACCTTGATGGTTTTTCGTGGACAGCACTGCACGGAGCTCGTAGTATCGTCTTCCCTCCGGAGTTTGTCGAAGACACAGCATTTGTTTCTCAAGATTTCTTTGACTTTCTCTGCCACGTTTGCCGAAGTACAGTGTCACGTAAAACCATGCCGTTCGTAGAAGCTGCGTAGGATTTGTTGTTGTTGCCTCGCCAAGCTGCTGAGATTCATACAATTTCTCGAGTTGCTCGCTTGTTATGGGAGCCTTGTGGACTACTGGACTTACTTGACCTCGTTTCACCATGTCTTTACAAACTGCATTTAGCGTTTCATTGGCCTTGTTGAACTCAGGGTCGCCAACTATGGACCACGGTTTGTTGTGAGGATTGTGGCGGAGATAGCGGTCAATGGCCGCTCTGATAGCTTTCAGTGACGAAATCTTAAAACGACTGCCATCTTTTTGGCGAATGGACACGTAAAACATTTGCAGACAATTATTTAACTCTGTTTTTGACTGCTCTTCGATTGCACAGGTTAATTTGTTTTGGGTTTCAAACCATTCTGAAACGAAAAAGCCATTAAAGTTTAATGAGGAAATCAGGAAAATGTTTCTTGTTTCTGATTTATCGCATTGAAACTGACAAGTAAATATCATTAATTTGTATCATTTCTAAGCTTCTTACCGTTAAAAATTTTCATTCCATACTTAGTTGCCTGCCTAGTCTTCTCAGGAACTGAATTTTTCAGTAAAAGTTCTAAATCATCCTGCGAAACTTCGCAAAAGCGCGAAGACGTCGCCATTTTTGAAGAACACCTTCAACCACTGCACTCTAATGGCTGATAGTGTGCAGTAGCTAAGCCAATCAGATTACGGCATTTGCATTAGTATACTAGTAGATTTTTACTAATTGCGATTAGTGGTTGCATTGGTTGATTCATCACGCCTTAATAATGTTCTATACGACCTACTATTACTTAAGTTGCTTAAGTTAAGGTATCTAGACATTGACTGTACACATTTCACCGTTTTTAAGCGAAAATAGCAATCAGTTTAGTCGTGATGGGAATTCATAAACATGTAATTAA